>WNWK01025669.1:0-28293 GCA_009830355.1 Cherax destructor
AAACTTATCTTGGGTGTGATTTACAGGCCCCCAAATCTTGATAGGAAGTGCAGTAAACTTCTATGGGATGAAATTCGTAAGGCATCTACATATGAAAATGTTGTGCTAATGGGAGATTTCAACTTTAGACAAATTGACTTGAGCAATTTGACAGAAAATTTAGAGTCAAGTGACTTTCTTGATACGATTCAGGATTGTTTTTTGAAACAGTTGGTGACAGAACCAACTAGAGGAAATAAACTGCTATACTTGGTTCTTGCCAGCAGGGAATCGCTAATTAATTAATAATCTTGAGGTTAATGATGAGCTTGGGTAAAGTGATCACAAATCCCTCAGTTTTAATATATCATGGAATTACCTTAATAATGGCAATCAAGTCTCTGTCCCTGACTTCCGCCTGGCTGATTTCATAGGACTGAAAAATTACCTGGGTGGGCTGAACTGGAATGACCTGACAGTGGGTCAGGTAGGTGGTGATTGCCAATATGACGTTTTCCAGAGAATAGTTCTAGCTGCTCAGACAGCTTATGTTCCTAATAGGGAAATCAGATCAAACAAAAATTATCCTAAATGGATGAACAATAGATTAAAACATCTCATTGGTCAAAAGAGAGGCATATATAGGTGAATCAAAAGAGGAGAGGGGCAATTAGGTAATCAATTTTTTAAGTTAAAGAGAGAAATAAAAAAGGGAATAAGAAAAGCAAAAAGAGACTATGAGGTTAAAGTTCCAAGAGAATCGAAGACTAATCCAAAAGGATTTTTTGAAGTATACAGAAGTAAGATTAGGGACAAGATAGGCCCACTCAAAAGTTACTCAGGTCAGCTCACCGTCAGTGATAAGGAAATGTGTAGAATTTTTAACACTTACTTCCTCTCAGTTTTTACACAGGAAGATACTAACGATATTCCAGAAATAATAAATTATATAGAACAGGACGATAGTAAACTATGCACGATTATTGTCACAAGTGACATGGTCCTTAGACAAATAGATAAATTAAAACCTAACAAATCTCCAGGCCCTGATGAACTGTATGCAAGGGATCTAAAGGAATGTAAAGAGGAGCTTAGCAAACCTATGGCTAAACTTTTCAACATATCACTGAAAACTGGCATGGTGCCAGATAAGTGGAAAATGGCAAATGTAATACCTATTTTCAAAGCAGGAGACAGGTCCTTAGCTTCGAACTATGGACTAATAAGCCTAACCTCTAGTGGGAAATTTTATGAAATCAATAATTGCCGAGGTAATTCGTAGCCATCATGAAAAGCATAAATTAATCAACGAATCTCAGCACGGTTTTACAAAAGGGTGTTCCTGCCTTACAAATTTAATATTTTTTTCACTAAGGTATTTGAGGAGGTAGATCATGGTAATGAATATGATATTGTGTATATGGACTCCAGTAAGGTTTTTGATAGAGTTCCACATCAGAAACTATTGAGGAAAATTAAGGCACACGGAATAGGAGGAGAAATGTTTTCCTGGATTGAGGCATGATTGACAAATAGGCAGCAGAGAGTTTGCATAAATGGGAGAAATCAGAGTGGGGAAGCGGTGTAAGGAAACACGTCCAATGTTTCCACCCCTTCGCCGAGAATCGAACCCGGACCCTTGCCACCAGGCCACGGGGCACCGTGCATGGCGGGTGGTGACTTATAAAAAAATCTAATTTGCTAATTTTTTAATAAGCAGTATTTATGCGATTTTTAAAATCAATTTTTAATAATAATTTTTTATTGGACAATTGTCCACTAAGCAGTTATCGAAAATAAAATTCATGGCGAGTGACTTTTTTTTTTCAATTAGTGAATGCACAGCGTAAACCTGAACTGCGATTCAGACGGAGTGTTAAAATTTACCCATGGCGTTTCGCAACTTACGTGGGCCATGAATAATGCATTACAAATGGATGCCCAAAAAAATATTGCTCTATGGTCTCCAGCAGCTCCTCAATCCGCCGGCCCGAAAACCCGAAGGCCTATGAAATTTACAAGATTCCATATTGTCGAACATATTATAACTCCCAGATAAGATAAACACATGAATGATTCATTATTTCATATGTTTTAACGCCTGACGACTGATTACTAATTGAGCCAAAAACATATAAGCTCTATTTCAATCCAAAAATTCTTAGAAAATTATGTTAATCAGTATTTCCATCCATACAGGCGAATAAATTAAATGATGCTACAGAAAAACATTTTACGTCATTTTATGAGCTTTCAAATGAGATCAAAATGACAGTTTTATGTTGAAATGTAGTGAAGTAACATTAAATAACGTACTCATTTGTGTTTACTAGGGTCTAAGTTACTGCCTGGTACTTTAACACGTCGTGTGAATTCCTCAACTTTCTTTCATACCGAATACTCTTCTTAAAGATTTTCAAGAATCACTCATTATAACCAAGATATTCTTGCCAAAGAAATCTTAAAAAAGAATAGACTTAAAATGTGGCTTCTGTGCAAGAAGATCAAACGAAGAGAATGGCGACTCTTTCATCACATAGTCTGCTCAATTTGGTGTTATCCCAACAAGCAGGCCCATCAAATTTATTTCCCAATTTCAAAATTCCTTAAAATCACTCCAAGGGGAACTATTTTTTTATGGTGATTAAGAATATGTACTTAAAAAGGTAAATTCATATCATTTTAGCATTTAGTGGTCTCTTCTCATTTTATAATTAGTCATCAAATGAACCAGCAATGATCCTTCATGCTAAACATTTGGTAATTAAGAGCTCAACTTACTTAATTCCAGAGCAGACACTTGTGGTCATCGGAGACGAGTCAGTGTACACAGTGAGGACAAGCTTCACTGCCTTACCTAGGTAATATGGTCATAATAGGGTCGGTAATATAGTCGTAATATTAAGAG
Organism: Cherax destructor; assembly: GCA_009830355.1. Lineage (NCBI taxonomy): Eukaryota > Metazoa > Arthropoda > Malacostraca > Decapoda > Parastacidae > Cherax > Cherax destructor. Next base: position 2,888 of record WNWK01025669.1, read on the forward strand.
GACTGCACTTAATAAACCAGTCCTTAATATGTCTTGGTGACCTACAAGGTTTGTTTTTGTCATCAGCCATTGCTCAAACTGGCATAGCAGCTGAAGGTAATACCGATGCCCTCCTAAGAGCAACACGTGTTCTCATCAGATGATACTTGTTATTAAGGCTTCAATTAGATTTTGGTGCTCAGTTCTCGTCTCCATATTACAGAAAGGACTCAAATGCGCCGGAAAACACGTGGAGAAGAATGACGAAATTAATTACCTGTATCAGAAATCTTTCTTACAAAGACAGTCTAAAAGCACTCAATTTGCACTCACTAGAGAGTGGTAAAATTTGAGGGTGAAATGATAGAAGCGTATAGATGGAAAATTAGAATAAATCAAGGGGTATAAATAACGAACTGGCAGCAATGGATTCAAGTTGGACATCTTCTTATTTAGAAAAGATATAGAGAATTACTGGTTTAGAAACTGTGTTGTAGATGAGAAGAAACTATCAAGTTGTGTCACTGAAGCAAGAACATCGGATAGGTCTGGTCATAGACCGGGTCGCGGGGACGTCGATCCCCGGAATGCCCTCCAGGTAGCTCCAATAGTAGGTTGAACGGGCACATGAGTGAATGTGGGTGGGCGTGAGTTGGACCTGCTTAGTATGGGTCAGTAGGAATACCGCCGTGTTCCTTAATTCTTGTGTTGTTGTGGAATTAGCAGCAGTTTTGCTTAATAAAAAAAATATCCTTACGATCTTCCCGTATCCCTCTCCCATTTCCTCTTAGCACTTTCTCTCCACCCTCTTCCACACATTTCTTTTCCCTACCATCTCCTTACATTTTCCCACCACTTTCTGCCACATCTTCTGCCACTGCAGTTAATGTTTATGGTGGAGTCAAGCTCTGCCGTGCCGTCACGTCCAACACGAAAAAAAAGTAGCATCAAATTTCGCGTCAGTCTGGGTGATGCGTCGCATGCTGTCTGAGAAGCGTTTATGTTGCAGCAAGTATGTGTGTGCGTGTGTGATGGAGGGCGTGCATGCATGCTGGAGGGCGTGCGTGCTGGACGGCGTGCGTGCGTGCTGGACGGGGTGCGTTCATGTTGGAGAACATGCGTACGTGCCGGAGGGCGTGAGTGCATCCATGCATACTTTAACATTAGTGGTTGCACTGCCTTTTGCAGAACATTACTATATTCTGTTGAAGCAGAAGACACACACACACACACACACATGCGCGAGCGTGCATTCGATATAGAAGGCAGAAATTACAGGAAAACACTACAGTGGAACAAATTATACTTAACGGGAAGGGAAGAACGAATTACTGTGCAGTCAAGGTGTTGGAATGGGCGAGTGTGACGAGTGGGGTTCCTTGGACCAGAGTCGGTAAAGTCCCTGTTAGAAGACGATGTGAAACTAATGAGGAGAATACGAACAGTAGAAGACAAAGAAAGACTACATATAGATCTATACAAAATGCATGATTGGACTGACAAGTGGCTACTGGAATTTAACCCCAGTAAATGCAAATTAATGAAATTCGGAGAAGAAAAAAAGGTCCAGAAGCAGTGTACTGGGCTCGGGTACAAAGGCTACAAACCTCTCTGAAAAAGAAGGCTTTAGGGGTAAAAATAGTTCCAAGCATTTTCCTGAGGCTTCCATCAACCAGAAACTGTGGCAACAATCACGACACTGCAAATTTAAGAGTACCTTTCACGAACATCAGCAAGGAGTCATTCATAACCTTATTCTCGGCATATGTCAGGGCCGTCATCTTGGAGTATGCAGCTCCATTATGGAACCTACATCTGGTTAAGCTAAGCCCGATGACACTAGAGGACAGAAGGACCAGCGATGACATGATTTCGACGTACAAAATAATCAGAGGAATTGACTGTGTGGGCAGGAAGAGTCTGTTTTTAGACGCGGATCTCAGGTACACGAGTTCACAGCTAGAAGAAGTTAAACGCACAGATGAGTCACAGGGATGTTAGAAAATACTTCACTAGCCTTAGAGTGGAACCAGATTGTTAATGCTGTGTTGTGCTCCTGGGAAGGGAACCATGTTGTTAACGCTCTGTTGTGCTCCTGGGAAGGGAGGACAGTGAGTTTAATCTTGGGAGGGATCAGGGTAGTTAATCCTGTGTTGTACTCCTGGGAAAGGAACCAAGTTGTTAATGCCGTATTGTGCTCTTGCTAAAGGAGCAAAGAGGTTAATCTTGTTTTGTGCTTCTGAAGGAGGAGCATGAGGTTAATTAAGCCTATGTTGTTGTCCTTTAGGAGGGAAGCAGGATGGAGGACAAATCTTGTGTTGTGACCTGGGGAGAAAGCAGAGTCCCGCTCCTGTTTGAGAAAGAAACTAGAGGTCATAACATGCACTAAAGGTTGGTTTTAGGGTAAGGAGAGAATCGTTAAGGAAAAGGGAGCATTAAGGTAGTTGGGAACAGGATTAAATACGTGGTGGCAGCATATAGAAAAAAGACCAAATAAACAATACTAACACATGATATAGGATAAAAGTAGTAGATCCTGAGCAGGAAACAGAACCGAAGTACTGTACCAGGACATGTCAGTAGCAGTATCAAGACCAAAGCAGAACCAAAGTAGCAGGACCATGAGAGAACAAAATTCAAGTAGCAGTACCAGCATAAGACACAATGTAAAAATTGCTCTTCCAGCGCATAGAAAGGAACTAAAGTATTAAAGATACCTAGATAATTAACATAAATAAAGAGTAACAGCACAGGAAACAGGATCTAGATAGCATCACCAGCATAGAGATAAAAAAAAAGCAGCAGTACGTGTATAGAGAACCAAGTAACAATACCAAAAGAGGGAACATAGCCAAAGTAGCAATACCATCAATGATAGAGAACCAAAGTAATTTTACGCGTACACAAAACAAAATCAAATCAGCAATAATAGAAGTAGTAACAGTAATAACATACCAGTAGCAACACAATTAACAGCACCAGAGTAGCAGTGCCAGAACAAGGAACAGTCTTTAATCAGCAGTTCAAGCACAGATAACAGTACCAAAGTAGCATTACATGCACAGGAAATTCGATGAAAGTTGCAGAAAAAAGAACAGTACCAAGGTAGCAGGATTAGCAAAAAGCACAGAACCAAAGCAGCAGTAGCAGAAAATGAAACAGAGCCAATGAAGAAAAAGCAGAAACGGGAACAATACCAAAGTAGCAGTATCAGCATATGGAACAGTACCAAAGCAGCAGTTCCAGCACAGAAAGCACACATAAAGTAGCATTACCATCACAGGAAATAGAATCAAGGTAATAATAGCAGGAAAGGGAACAGTAACAAAGTAGCAGCATCAGCACAGGAGAACAGTACCAATGAAACTGTATCAGAATGGAGGAACTGTTCCAAAGTAGCAGTACCAGAAATAGAAACAGTTCCAACATAGCAGTACCAGAATTAGGAACAGTTGAAACCTAGTAGAACCAAAATTAGGAACAGTTTCCAACGTAATAACATAAAAATAAACTGTGTCTTCTCTAGCACCACAATTTCACAAATTATCGTTCAGGAGTCGTGTAAATATTGTTCGTGTAATTCATTCAGGAAAATATAGAGGGGAAAAAATGTTGTAGCGACTGTTGACAGCACTTTATACACACTAACTCCAAAATAAAACTATTGTAAAAGTCATGGCGTTATGCCAGGAGGCGGATGTTATCTCCTTCCGTTTTATTAAATAACGTAAAAATTCCATGAAATTTGTTGATGAATTTTTGGAATTGATTTTTTTATGACTCACTCGTATAAGAGTTTACATTAGTTACCTGTGTACAGTCGTAGTAAACAGTATGTAAATAAGAAAAAATATGATTAAATTCGTAAATATAAGTTAAATCCACAAGAGACGTAGGGCGCCTGGGAAATAGGAGAGATGTGTAATCTGGTCTGAGAGGATCAAGAGAACTTGACCAACATCGAGGCAGCCACCTCCACCTCCCTGGAATTACCAACTGCGAAAAAATTGTATTTTATATTCCTTAACCTGAACCAGTTATTAGTTCCCAAAGGATTACACAACTGTCAGGTCTCTGACCGCATTGAAAATTAAACCCTTTGAAAACTTACCTAACCTTATTATAACAAGCGAAGTTTAATTTAGCGTAATCCAACTAAATACATTTTAAATAAGTTTACAATAATTTAATAATAAAAATATATAATGAAATATATTTTTTTTCATTAGGTTCAGAATGATATTTGCGAAATTATTGCGTACACAAATTTTGGCAAGTTTTACCTATTCGGCACGACATATATATATATATATATATATATATATATATATATATATATATATATATATATATATATATATATATATATATTTTATATATTATGGCTAGTCGCAGTGTTGTTATTGATCAATACCACTCGTTCGTGGGTACAATAATATAAAAATACTGCTTGTTGGGCTAGTACACCAAATATGTGTGAATATGTCGTGCCGATTAGGTAAAACTTGCGATTTTGGCTTAAATAGCAACATTCTTCTTGCCATATAAGACAAGCGAAAATTTATGTATGCAATAATTTCGCAACAATCATTCTGAACCTAACGAAAAAATATATTTCATTGTGTTTGTTTATTATTAAATTAATGTTAACGTATCTAAAATATATTTAGTTGGGTTAGGCTAAATTAAATTGCGCTTGTTGTAATAAGGTTAGGTAGGTTTTCAAAGTTTCTCTTGGTACAAAATTATAAATTCTTACATTAACATAAATGAAAAAATATATCTTTAAGCGTATAAGAGAAAATTTTAGAAAGGACTTTATTTTAAATGAGTTCTTGCTAATTGACCAGTTTTACCTAATCGGCACGACAATAATATATATATATATATATATATATATATATATATATATATATATATATATATATATATATATATATACCTGCAGACCTGGAGAGAGTTCCAGGGGTCAACGCCATGCGGCCCGGTTTGTGATTAGGCCTCATGGCCTCATGGCATATACAGTTCACGAGGTGTGAGAGATACATGTCTAGTACACACTGTTACTTGTTTGTTACTGATTATAATGCGAAAATCTCATCCAGCTCCTCAGAGCTGGGGCGCGTGCCCAAAATACAGCATGCATTACCCCTCTGAACAGCAGCGCTGAGTCGCTGGAACAGAAAGCTACATGCCCTGGGATCCCTAGTTACCCTGTTGAGTCTTTTGCCCAGCTCCTTGAGGAACTTAGATGCAGTCTTTCCCCATGAGCCAAGGGTCTCCGAGCCTATGGGAACAAACATATAATGATGGGCAAATTCTCATATTTTCTCGACTTTTGGGACTCCCTGAAGGTGGCAGCTGCCCCTCCTTCCTCCCTGGTGTATTGGAGATAGGTATCAGCCAAGGTAGATGCACATATGTAGTCCCACACCACCTGCTTGCCGTCTGTCCAGGCTTGAAGGGTGATACCATCTGGACGCTTTAGGCTGCCATCAGATCTGCATAGTTGGGGTGGCTCCCTTACTGCTGGGCATCCGGCTGTTGTGAGGCTCCTCTTGATAATGTTATTAACCTCTTCATGTCTTGCAATCTTTCCCTCGGATTTACGACACACAAAACAATGATATCCGAATCGGTCTGCTGCTTCACTGCCACAAATACACCTGTGTTCGGCGAGAATAGGGGGCGGCAAGTCGAAGGGTAACACCAATGCGGATGGTCTGTGGGTCGAGGCGTGTTCCAAGGCTGGAGTTGGGAACAGCCAACAGAAAGTCCTCTGCATGAGGAGCTCTCACTGCAAGTAGGCGGGCTCTATCCTTCCCTGACACACTCTCAAGCATTGCTGAGGCTATATTCTCTACTATTGGGCCATCCCAGTGCGACTGTTTGTAGTTGTTAGGGGGAGCAGGCCTGGTTTCAGAGCCCATTAGATTATCCCAGATCCTGGCTCCGTCGACGAACTTTTGGTCATGGAGTCCAATCTTGTCCCTAAGATGTTCAGGGAGAATCGCTGCTACACACCCTCTGGATGCAATGCATGAAGACAGGAAAGCAGGTAGCGCAATCTGAGATGACTGGCGGACACCAATGCCTCCTAGTCTGACTGGGAGTGTAGCTTGGTCCCACTGCCCATCTTCTAGAGTAAGGTTAAGTACTTTAGTAAAGATCTGCCTCAGGATACTGTCATATTCGTGCAGTATAGGGTTATCATATGAAGGAGCACATCTTAGGAAATATGTCAACCTCAGCAGACTCAAGCATTTTGTGAGAAGGTACAAGGCATCATGGGTGTCAAGATTGCCAATTCGTTGTTCCATTCTTCGCAATTCTTCCAGTTTCTTCCTGAGAATTGTGTCAATGGCATCGCTTCCCAGACGTGCTCCAAGCAAGACACTGTTTCTCCTGGTAGTTTTGATATCACTGCATTTATCACTTGTTGATTGACTGAGATGATGTTATTGATTCAATTCCACTCGTTCGTGGTAACAATAATATATATACTGCTGGTGGAGGATAGTACATGAAACGGAGATAAGAATGAAATTAGCCTAAAGGTACCCACACTACCGTATGTCCTTGGACCAAGAGTAATACAACTAGCTTGGCTGGGTGATTGGTTCTATATAGGATTGTGTTGTTCAGTGGGTTAAGGCGTCATGTGATTTTCGCTCACCACGAGGCAGGGCCCAAACTACATGGGTTCGAATCTTCGGCTAGTTGCAGTGTTGTATTGATTCAATACCATTCGTTCGTGGTCACAATAATATATATATATATTCTCCCTAAATAACAAAAAAAGACACAATACCGTGACTGGAACAATACACACACTACTACTATCACTACTACCTCCATTACCCCTCCACCACTTTCTTGTGCCCTCCCCTGTCTGCCTGCCTATAAATACCCCTTCCTCCTGTCCTTCGTGTTAGTGTGACTTTGTAAATGGTCCAAGTCGGACCGAAACGTCGTCGTAAGCTCCTCTCCTTTTATATGTGCGGGTTGTGTGTGTATTCTCCCTAAATTTTGTTTAAAAACTTTTGCTTATGAGTTGAAAATTCATCAGCCGATCGGCTTCAAGTTTTAAACGCTAGTGTTACGTACCGGGGAGGGAGGGGGGGTAGGTAAAGATTCATGCAGCTATTGCCATGTGCAGGTGTCCTGTGATCAGAGTAACATAGCCCAGTCATTAAATTTTATTTCCGTGTGATAACGTAACAAAGTCTACTTTGATAGTGTTCTGACATTAAAAATTTAAAAAAAAGGAATCCTAATTAGAAGTGGGTTGCGATTATCATTGGAGATTGCAGGTATCGTTTTACATCTTTCAGACAGGATTATATTCAGTACTTTATGTAGCTTCACATTTGCCACATGGTTAAATAGTTAAAAAAAAAAAGAAACGTGGAATTGATTCAGTCTGCAATGCCTGGAAATGCCTTTTCTGATCAGCTTCACACATTCAGCACTGGTGAGTTTAGTTTACAGCAAGGTTGCTTTGTTAATGGGCTGCATTGGACTTAATTAGCCAGTTTTACTAAATAAACAATCCCCGAGCACATGGCTAGCTGCAGTGTTTTAGAATCTCAGGCTAAAGTGCTGAAGAAGGAGGTTCTACTTCTTCAGGAGGAAAATAGGAGGCTGAAGCTTCGCCTAGGAGGGTTTGGGAGTAAGTGAGATGGTTGGTGCTGGTGAGGAGGAAATGGTTACCAACAGTGAGAGTGGCAGCCGCTTTAAGTGGCAAGTGGTTCACAATTCAGGAAGAAGGAAGATAAGGAAGATTAATAGAGAAGATGTGAAGGTAGGAAATCGATTCTCTGTTCTCCAGGACGAGTGTACTTCAGTGATTAGTGAGGTTAAAGGTACCACTGACTCCCCTGCTAATCAAGGTAAGAATATTCTGATTGTGGGAGACTCTCAGGTAAGATATATGGACCGTGCTTTTTATAACAGAGATAGGAAGGTCAGACAGAGGGTGTGCCTCCCAGAAGCTGGTATTGGTGACATAGTCAGCAGGTTGGATAATATTGTGTCAGGTAATGGGAACAAGGTCATTATCTGTCTTAGTGCTGGTGGAATTGACATTGGGAAGTGCAGAAGACAGGAGCTACTAGGTAATTGATTTCTTATCTGTTCATTCTCTCTTTTGATACGAGTATATGTGTCTCTCTTTTGACCAATGAGATGTTTTAATCTATTATTCATCCATTTGTGATCATTTTTGTTAGATCTAATTTCCCTTACGTGGAACAAAAGTTGTCTGGGCAGCTATAACTATGCTCTGAAAAACATCAAATTGGCAACCAACACCAACTACCTGACCCATAGTCAGGTCATCCCAATTTAGCCCACCCAGGTAATTTCTCAGTCCCATGAAGTGGGCCAAGTGGAAGTCTGGGACAGAGACTTGACTGCAGTTATCTGGGTAATTCAATCAAATATTGAAACTAAGTGATTTGTGATCGTTTTCCCCAAGCTCATCATTAACCTCAAGATTATTAATTAGTGATTCTTTGTTGGCAAGAACCAAGTCAAGCAGGTTGTTTCCTCTAGTTGTTTCTGTCACAAACTGTTTTAAAAAGCTATCCTGAACTGTATCAAGAAAGTCACTAGACTCAAGATTTCCAATCAATTTGTCTAAAGTTAAAATCTCCCATTAACACAACACTTTCATATCTAGACGCTTAAAGAATTTCGTCCCATAGCAGCTTACTGGACTCACTATCAAGGTTTTGGGGCCTAAAAATCACACCCAAAATTAATTTTTCACGACCCTCGAGAAATTGTAGCCAAACAGATTCTGTGGCCGATGTTTCTTATCTTATATCTTGTCTAACACAACAATTTAAATTATCTCTGACAAATATCACCACTCTACCACCCTTCCTGTTGACGCTATCAGTGTAGAATAGTTTATAACCCTGTATGTTGCATTCACAAGGCATTTCTCTATCTTTCAAGTTGAACCAGGTCTCCATTATAGCAATACTATCTATATTACCTGCATTTGCAAATAATCTTAGCTCATCTATCTTATTTCTTAGACTCCTACTATTTGTATAGTAAACCTTAAGGGAGCTAGTCACTCGTTGCCCTCTACTATCTATCTTTGTTTGTTGAACAATTGCTTTGCCTTTACTAGCAACTTTATTTTGAATATTGTCTGTTAAACATATCCCTGACGTATCCTTGTAATATCTGATGTTTTCAACCCGAGTACTGCAGCCTGATTGTTTTCCACAAATACCCATACCTTTATAATCTATCAGTTTAAATTCCTAGACAAGTCATCAATGACTCCTTCGATCGAATTGGCTAATGCAACCACTCCAGCCCCAGAGAGATGAACATCATCCCTTGCATACATATCACGTTTGCCATAGAATTTGTCCCTGTTATCAATGAATGGGATTGCAAGTTCCTTGCAGTAGCTGTTTAGCCAGCAATTTATACCAATTGCCCTAGACATCCATTCATTGCTCACTTTCCTTCTAGGCAAGATGCTACATATGATTGAGATCTCTCTACATCTATGGCTACATCTATGGCTGACCTGTACTTATCTAGTAGTAGCTCTTGTCTCCTGCTCTTCCCAATGTCATTTCCACCAGCACTAAGACAGATAATGGGCTTGTTCCCATTACCTGACATAATATTATCCAACCTGTTGATGTCACCAACACCAGCTCCTGGGAGGCACACTGTCTGACCTTCGTATCTCTTGTTACAAAAAGCACAGTCCATATATCTTACCTGAGAGTCTCCCACAATCATAATATTCTTACCTTGATTAGCAGGGGAGTCAGTGGTACCTTTAACATCTCTAACCAGGGGCCGGGTCACCATTTGGAGAAGACCCGGGCCGGACATACCGGCGAACCTACAAGAAGACTAACCACTGAAGTACACTCGTCCTGGAGAACAGAGAATCGATTTCCTATCTTCACATCTTCTCTATTAACCTTCCTTATCTTAATTCTTCTTGAATTGTGAACCACTTGCCACTTAAAGCGGCTGCCACTCTCACTGTTGGTAACCTTTTCCTCCTTACCAGCACCAACAATCTCACACTCACTACCAAACCCATCTAGAAGGAGCTTCAGCCTCATAATTTCCTCCTGAAGAAGTAGAACCTCCTTCAACACTTTAACCTGAGATTCTAAATCACTACAACAAGCCATGGTGCTCGGAAACACCCCACGCTAATTCCCAGACAGCTTAGACAGGATGACCTCACGTGACCACTGACCTCAGCGTACTGACCACTCACCTCAGCGTATAATGAAAACCAAGACCACAGCACAGAGAGCGAGACCACGGAGGACAGACCGAATGTACACAACAAAAACAACTAAACAACAGAGAAAATCCACTTAATAAAGACTACACAAAAGAGAAAACACAAAAGGTGACCCGGTGACACAACAGACACCGAGGTCACACCACTGGGAAAAGACTACGCAATACAGCCCGAAACCACACAACAGAGAACCAGACTATACAATTGAAACCGGACAACAGAAATCTTAACAAAAGAGTGAAAATAACAGCGCAACAATGGCAGCGATAAATAAAACAAGAGTCCAATGTACAGACAAAAAAATTGAGGCGGAAATTAAGCAATCAGTTCTGGAGGCTGTCAGCTGCTGCTGACTATTATCAGTCCTGGAGGCTGTCAGCTGCTGCTGACTATTGTCAGTCCTGGAGGCTGTCAGCTATGCTGACTTATCAGTCCTGGAAGCTGAGAGCTGCTGCTGACTATTGTCAGCTGTTACTGACTATTGTCAGGCCTCGAATCTGTCAGCTGCTGCTGACTGTTGTCAAGCCTGGAGGCTGTCAGCTGTTGCTGACTGCTGTCAGGCCTGGGGGTTGTCAGCTGCTACTGACTGTTGTCAGACCTGTTGTCTTCTAGGTTCTGCTGACTTGTGTCAGACCTGGAGGCTGCCAGGTGCTGCTGACTTCTGTCAGTCCTAGATGCTGCCAGGTGCTGCTGACTTTTGTCAGCCCTAGATGCTGCCATTTGCTGCTGACTTGCGCCACATCAAAAGAATGCCAGGTGTTATTGGCTTGCGTGAGCTTAGGAGGTTGCAGGTACTGCTGATTTGTGTCAGGCTTAGAGGCTTGCAAGTGATCCTGATGTGTGTCAGACCTGGAAGCTGTTAAGTGCTGCTGACCGTGTCAGACCTGGAGGCTGCCAGTTGCAGCTGATTTGTGCCGGACCTGGATGATGTCAGTTGCAAGCTGATTGTTTCACATTTGGAGCTTGTCAGGTGGAAGCTGACTTGAGTCAGACCTGGAGGCTGTCAGGTGGAAGCTGACTTGAGTCAGACCTGGAGGCTGTCAGGTGGAAACTGGCTTGAGTCAGACCTGGAGGCTGTCAGGTGGAAGCTGACTTGAGTCAGACCTGGAGGCTGTCAGGTGGAAGCTGACTTGAGTCAGACCTGGAGGCTGTCAGGTGGAAGCTGACTTGAGTCAGACCTGGAGGCTGTCAGGTGGAAGCTGACTTGAGTCAGACCTGGAGGCTGTCAGGTGGAAGCTGACTTGAGTCAGACCTGGAGGCTGTCAGGTGGAAGCTGACTTGAGTCAGACCTGGAGGCTGTCAGGTGGAAGCTGACTGAGTCGACCTGGAGGCTGTCAGGTGGAAGCTGACTTGAGTCAGACCTGGAGGCTGTCAGGTGGAAGCTGACTTGAGTCAGACCTGGAGGCTGTCAGGTGGAAGCTGACTTGAGTCAGACCTTGAGGCTGTAAAAGAGAATCAGTTCATGTTTTCCGACTTCAGTGTTTCTTATGAAACTTTGTTAGTTCATCATCAGCTGTCGCTCTAATCGACGATGCTCCTCCTTGACCTCTATATTTGACCTTTGTTATCCTCAGACTTGACCCTTGACCCTCCTGACGCAGCACGGAAGTGCGAAAATACTATAGTGACCCTAATATCTTCTTTTCACACACACACACACACACACACACACACACACACACACACACACACACACACACACACACACAACACACAACACAATATATATATATATATATATATATATATATATATATATATATATATATATATATATATATATATATATATATATATATATATTCTTTCTTTCAACAAATCGGCCTTTTCCCACCAAGGCGGTGTGGTCCAAATAGAAAAACAAAAGTTTCTCTTTTTAACTTTAGTAATGTATACAGGTGAAGGGGTTACTAGCCCCTTGCGCCCGGCATGTTAGTCGACTCTTACGACACGCAAGGCTTACGGAGGAAGAATTCTGTTCCACTTCTCCATGGAGATAAGAGGAAATAAAAACAAGAACTAGTAAGAAAATAGAAGAAAACCCAGAGGGGTGTGTATATATATGCTTGTACATGAATGTGTAGTGTGACCTAAGTGTAAGTAGAAGCAACAAGACATACCTGAAATCTTGCATGTTTATGAGACACAAAAAAGACACCAGCAATCCTACCATCATGTAAAACAATTACAATATATATAGTTTATATATTGATTGTTATGACTGTTATGACTTTGGGAGGAAATTGTTAAGGCCACAAGACACGATAACGTAGTAATTCTAGGGGACTTTAACTTTAGTCAGATTGATTGGAATTTCATGACAGGGAATTTAGAATCTAACGACTTTTTAGAAGTAGTTCAGGATTGCTTTTTGAAGCAGTTTGTAACAGAACCTACAAGGGGAAATAACCTACTTGACTTGGTTCTGGCAAGCAAGGAAACCCTTGTTAATAATTTAGAAATTACAGAGGAACTCGGCTCAAGCGACCACAAGTCAATTACCTTAGCATTGAATGGATGTATGATAGTAGGGATAATTCAGTAATGGTCCCATATTTTCGCTTAGCAGATTATAATGGACTTAGAGAACACTTATCAACTGTGGACTGGGGTGAAGAAGAGAGGTATCAATATGACAGTTTTCTTAACACTATACAGGCTGCCCAAAGAACATTTATCCTGTATAAAGAAATTAGATCAAGTAGAAATGACCCAAAATGGATGAATAATAGGCTCAAATATCTTTTAGGGCAGAAGAAAGGAATTTATAGGCGCATAAAAGAGGTGAGGGTCATCTTATAAATCAGTATACTGACATTAAGAGGGACGTTAAAAGGGAATAAGAAAAGCTAAACGGGACTATGAAATTAAAGTTGCTAGGGATTCAAAAACTAACCCAAAAGTTTTTTCCAGGTTTATAGAACAAAAGTTAGGATAAGATAGGTCCCTTAAAAATAACTTTGGGCATCTTACTGACAAGGAGAATGATATGTGCTCTATTTTTAATAATTATTTTCTCTCGGTTTTCACACAGGAAGACATTAATAATATCCCAGTAATTAATTTTACAGAGGCCCTGAAGAAGATAAATTATGTAATATCACAGTCACTAGCGAAATGATTATGAAACAGCTGGACCGACTGAAACAAAATAAATCGCCGGGTCCTGATGAGCTTTTTGCAAGGGTTCTTAGGAATGCAAAACGGAACTCTGTGAACCAATATCTAACATTTTTAATTTATCTCTTCAAACAGGTGTAGTGTCTGATATGTGGAAGATGGCTAATGTAATTCCTATTTTTAAAGCAGGGGACAAGTCACTACCGTCAAACTACCGCCCAATAAGCCTGACCTCAATTGTAGGCAAATTACTAGAGTCAATTATAGCTGATATTATTAGAAGCCATCTAGATAACCATAATTTGATTAATGATACCCAGCATGGATTCACGAGGGCCGTTCCTGCCTATCTAATTTATTAACCTTCTTCAGTAAAGCTTTTGGGGGCTGTTGATCACGATAAAGAATTCGATATTGTTTATTTAGACTTTAGTAAGGCTTTTGATAGAGTACCGCACCAGAGACTGTTAAAGAAAGTGGCAGCTCATGGCATTGGGGGAAAAGTGCTGTCATGGATCGAGTCATGGCTCACCAATAGGAAGCAGAGAGTGTGCATAAATGGGGTTAAATCCGAATGGGGACTTGTAACAAGTGGTGTTCCACAGGATCAGTCTTAGGCCCATTGTTATTTATAATATATATCAATGACCTTGATGAGGGAATTACTAGTGATATGAGCAAATTCGCCGACGACACGAAGATAGGTAGGATAATTGATTCAAACATAGATGTCATAGAACTTCAGGAAGATTTAGACAAACTTAATTCGTGGTCAGAAAAGTGGCAGATGCATTTCAATGTAGATAAATGCAAGGTTCTGAAGCTCGGGAGTGTCCATAACCCAAGCACTTATAAGTTAAATAACGTAGAACTTAGCCATACAGATTGCGAGAAGGACTTGGGGGTGATGGTAAGCAGCAACCTTAAACCAAGACAGCAATGCCTAAGCGTACGTAATAAGGCAAATAGATTACTGGGATTTATATCAAAAGTGTTAGCAACAGAAGTCCAGAGGTTATATTACAGCTTTATACATCATTAGTAAGGCCTCACCTAGATTACGCAGCTCAGTTCTGGTCTCCATATTACAGAATGGACATAAATTCGTTAGAAAACATTCAGCATAGAATGACTAAATTAATACATAGCATTAGAAATCTTCCTTACGAAGAAAGATTGAAGACCCTAAAATTACATTCACTTGTAAGACGTAGAATGAGGGAGACATGATCGAGGTATACAAGTGGAAAATGGGTATTAACAAAGGATATAAATAAGGTCTTGAGGATATCTCTCCAAGAGAGAACCCGCAATAATGGATTCAAGTTAGATAAGTTTAGATTTGAAAGGATATAGGAAAGTATTGGTTTGGAAATAGGGTAGTTGATGAGTGGAACAGTCTGCCTAGTAGGGTTATTGAAGCTAGGACCTTGGGTAGTTTCAAATTTAGGTTGGATAAATTCATGAGTGAGAGGGGTTGGATTTGAGTGGGACTCGCGCATGAGTGGGTAGAATTGTCAAAGCTTATTTCTTGGGTAGCATTGAAAATTGGGTTGAGCAAATATTCTGTTAGTGGGACGGATTGTGAAGGACCTGCCTAGTATGGGCCAACAGGCCTGCTGCAGTGTTCCTCCTTTCTTATGTTCTTATGTTCTTATGGTCATCTTTCACATGACTTAGAGCCGATATCACTTAATATTATATTGCGAACTTCCTTAACAAATGCTAAAATAAGGAAGTGCGATCATATAATATTATCTGGGGCTTCATATTAAGTTACCAAATGGAATCAAGTAAATTAATGTACGTAGGAAAATTATTTAATGTATTAGGTTAAGTGTAAGAGTGCGAGATGTGAATCACTTGTGTAACAACCCGTGTCTAGTTACCCGAGCTACCTAGACGTATGTCACGTGACCTACATTATGTCAGGTCACCCCTCCCCCACTACCGGTAGTAGTAGCTCGCCTTCAACAATTGGTACATCTTGGGTACTCTCTCCAGTTGAAATTACTTTGCTAAATACCCAGGCGCTCTGAAGAACCCTGTGAGGTTATGCTGAAACTCATTAATGTAAATGGTGAAATTACCTTAAGGTTAACTGTATAGTTCTCTGTAAATAATTTCGCACTCGTAAGGCACGAGAGAAAGACTAATATTTTATTATTGATATTTTTCTAAAAAACAATATGACAATTAAAAGGCCTTTGAACTTTTTTCTTGTGATTTTTTATTCCCTAAGAAAAGAAGCAATGATAAATTCTTTTGCATTATTGCACCTAGACCTCTCTCTCAGTGAGTAAGCAGGATAGGTGGACAATAACATACTATATATATATATATATATATATATATATATATATATATATATATATATATATATATATATATATATATATATATATATATGGGAGATGTTAAGCGAGTGTGTAGGAACTTTTGAGCCAAGTGAAAGAGTAATCGTGGTAGGGAACCTAAATGCTAAAGTAGGAGGAGTTTAGAGAGGGTGTGGTAGGTAAGTTTGGGGTGCCAGGTATAAATGATAATGGGGAGCATTTGATTGAACTTTGTATAGAAATGGGTTTGGTTATATGAAACACATATTTTAAGAAAAAGAGGATAAATAAGTATACAAGATATGGTGTAGGGCGAAACGACAGTACTTTGTTGGACTACATATTGGTAGATAAAAGATTGTTCGGTAGACTTCAGGATGTACATGTTTATATAGGGGCCACATATATATCAGATCGCTTTTTAGTTGTAGCTACAGTGAGAGTAAAAGGTAGATGGGATACAAGGATAATGGAAACAGCAATAAGAGAGAAGTAAAGATTTATAAACTAAAGGAGGAGGCAGTTAGTGAAAGATATAAACAACTATTGGAGGATAGATGGGCTAGTGAGAGTATAGGCAATGGGGTAGAAGATGTATGGGGTAAGTTTAAGAATATAGAATTAGTGATCAGCAGAAGTTTGTGGTTATAGGAAAGTGGGT
This sequence comes from Cherax destructor, assembly GCA_009830355.1. NCBI lineage: Eukaryota > Metazoa > Arthropoda > Malacostraca > Decapoda > Parastacidae > Cherax > Cherax destructor. The sequence goes on from WNWK01025669.1 coordinate 19,287, forward strand.
GTGGGAGCGAAGAAGAGCGATTGGTGGAATGATGGTGTAAAGAGAGTAGTAAGAGAGAAAAAGTTAGCATATGAGAGGTTTTTACAAAGTAAAAGTGATGCAAGGAGGGAGGAGTATATGGAGAGAAAAAGAGAGGTTAAGAGAGTGGTGAAGCAATGTAAAAAGAGAGCAAATGAGAGGGTGGGTTAGATGTTATCAACAAATTTTGTTGGCTACCGCCCACAGGATGGATATGGGGTGTATAATAAAGATGTTAAACTAACAACCACTCCAAGGAAAGAGATTTTTTAGCCCCAGGAAGAAAAAAAATAGCAGGAAATGACAGAAATACTAGACCACCTCGGATCACTGGAGTGAAAGAAAAAAATTTGGAGTGAGATTAATAAGTTGAGAAAGCCTAGGGAAAGAATGGATTTGTCAGTTAAAAATTGGAGAGGAGAGTTATTAAATGGAGAGTTAGAGGCATCGGGAAGATGGAGGGAATATTTTGAGGAATTGTTAGATGAAGCTGTGATTTCGTGAATAGGGCAAGGAGGAATAACATCTTATAGGAGTGAGGAAGAACCAATTGTGAGTGTTGGGGAAGTTCGTGAGGCAGTGAGTAGAATGAAAAGGGGCAAAGCAGCTGGGATTGATGGGACAAAAATAGAAATGTTAAAGGCAGGTGGGGATATAGTTTTGGAGTGGATAGTGTTTTTATTTAATAAATGTATGGAAGAGGGTAAGGTACCTAGGGATTGGCAGAGTGTAAAAAATATAGGGGAATAAGTCTGTTGAGTATACCTGGTAAAGTATATAGCAGTGTTATTATTGAAAGAATTAAGAGTAAGACGGAGAGCAGGATAGCAGATGAACAAAAAGGCTTTAGGAAGGGTAGGGGGTGTGTAGACCAAGTGTTTGCAGTGAAACATATAGGTGAACAATATTTAGATAAAGGTAAAGAGGTATTTGTGGCATTTATGGATTTGGAAAAGGTATATGATAGGGTGGATAGGGGGGCAATGTGGCAGATGTTGCAAATGTATGGAATATGAGGTAGGTTATTGAAAGCTGTGGAAATTTTTTACGAGGATAGTGAGGATCAGGTTAGAGTATGTAGGCGAGAGGGAGATTATTTTCCAGTAAAAGTAGGCCTTTGACAGGGATGTGTGATGTCTCCATAGCTGTTCAATATATTTATAGATGGAGTTGTAAGAGAAGTGAATGCTCGAGTGTTAACAAGAGGTGTGAGATTAAAAGATAAAGAATCTAACACAAAGTGGGAGTTGTCACAGTTGCTGTTTGCTGATGACACTGTGCTTTTGGGGGATTCTGAAGAGAAGTTGCAGAGGTTGGTGGATGAGTTTGGTAGGGTATGTAAAAGTAGGAAATTAAAAGTGAATATAGGAAAGAGTAAGGTGATGAGGATAACAAAAATTAGATAACAGAAGATTGGATATCAGATTGGAGGGAGAGAGTATGGAGGAGGTGAATGTGTTCAGATATTTGGGAGTGGATGTGTCAGCAGATGGGTCTATGAAGAAGGAGGTGAATCATAGAATTAACGAGGGGAAAAAGGTGAGTGGTGCACTGAGGAGCTTGTGGAGACAGAGAACTGTATACATGAAAGCAAAGAGGGGGAATGTATGAGAGTATAGTTATGCCAACACTCTTGTATTCGTGTGAGACATGGGTTGTGAAAGTTGCAACAAGAAGAAGGCTGGAGGCAGTGGAGATGTCATGTCTGAGGGCAATGTGTGGTGTGAATATAATTCAATTCCAATTCCAGATTATAATCCTAAAGCCACTTGGTAGGAAAGGGGTGAATCCCCTCTAAACTAAATACATTTTGTAAAACAACATCGAAAATTTTCACCAATGCATTATTGTCCAGAGAAAACAAGTTCGCCACCACTCACTAGGATTTCTAACTGGGAGTCAAGAAAAGCTCTGACATTTAGCTGTCTTTCTCACAGCCACGTGCGAATGACTCCATTCCTTTAACTCACATCATTTTTACCTCTTCCAATCCATTTAATTTTAACGATCCTAGTTCAAGACATTCTCAAAGTTTTCTTACATAACATTACCAAAGAATTTTGAGACAACTTTCGCACATATTCCAGCAGCCATCCTCTAAATTTTCTTGTTTTCGCTTGAACAAATAAATACAAAATAGGAGTGACGAGCTTATTCTCTTAGGCATTATAGTTGGCTTTCACTGCGCTCGTGACTATAGAGGAAAAAAAAGTTAAATTCACTTTAATAGGGTGGAAAAGAATTTGTAAGGGATCAAGAAATAGTCAAGTACATACAGGGAAGTAAAATAAGTACCTACTGAATGTAAGTTGATCTTTTGAAGATCTGCTGCCATCTTCAGTATACCAAAGACAAAACGGAATGATCAGCGTGGAAATGATCAGCATGGCAATAATCAGCAGGGAAATTAATACCATGGAAGTGGTCAGCATGGTAATGATCAGCATGTAAATGATCAGCAGGGAAATGATCAACAAAGAAAATTAACAGCTTGGAAACGATCAGCATGGAAATTATTAGCATGGAAATGATTAGCATGGAAATGATTAGCATGGAAGTGATTAGCATGGAAATGATTAGATGGAAATGATTACCATGGAAATGATTATCATGGAAATGATTAGATGGAAATGATTAGCATGGAAATGATTAGATGGAAATGATTAGCATGGAAGTGATTAGCATGGAAATGATTAGATGGAAATGATTAGCATGGAAATTATTAGATGGAAATGATTAGATGGAAATGATTAGCATGGAAATGATTAGATGGCAATGATTAGCATGGAAATGATTAGCATGGAAGTGATTAGCATGTAAATGAACAGCGTGGAAGTAATCAGCATGGAAATGCATTACTTTCGACAATAACAACAAGTTCATTACGAACCATATTAGTGACAATAATAACATTATTGTTCATAATTAAAATGCCGTAAGTTGATGCACCAGTCGTGACAAAAACAAAAGAGTTGAGCTAACATGAAGAGCATTAACACGAGCAACATTAACAGAAACAACATATAATAACAGCTGTGTTGCTATGTTGTTCAATAAAATCAACATAACTGTAGAAAGTTTTATAAACAGTAGCAGCAACAGCAATAATAGAAGAGCCAAAAACGAAAAAAAACATAAATAACGGAATAAACAACGCTGGAAACAATGCCAGGAGAAGCAGAGGCATCAACAGTTTAACGCCATAACAAGTAACAGCAGCTGTAGCATTACCACCAACAGTATCAGCAGCAGTAACAGCAACGGTAGCAGCATCAGTAACAGTATGCACCACCATAGCGGTTGTATAAGCAATAAGCATTTCAACACCAGTTGAAGTAACAACAATCACAGTAGCATTGTTACTAATGGTAACAGCATCAAACCCAGGACAATAAAAGCAACAACAGCAGCAAACCCAGCACAATAAAAGCAGCAACAACAGCAAACCCAGCACAATAAAAGCAACAACAACAACAGCAAACCCAGCACAATAAAAGCAACAACAACAACAGCAAACCCAGCACAATAAAAGCAACAACAGCAGCAAACCCAGCACAATAAAAGCAACAACAGCAGCAAACCCAGCACAATAAAAGCAACAACAACAGCAAATCCAACACAATAAAAGCAGGAACAACAGCAAACCCAGCACAATAAAAGCAGGAACAACAGCAAATCCAGCACAATAAAAGCAGGAACAACAGCAAACCCAGCACAATAAAAGAAACAACAGCAGCAAACCCAGCACAATAAAAGAAACAACAGCAGCAAACCCAGCACAATAAAAGCAGCATCAACAAACACAGTAAAATAAAAGCAACATCAACAAGTACAGTAGAATAAAAGCAGCATCAACAAACACAGCAAAATAAAAGCAACATCAACAAGCACAGTAGAATAAAAGCAGCATCAACAAACACAGAAGAATAAAAGAAGCAACAGCAACACAATAAGAGCAGCAGCAACAGAGTGGAACAAAAGCAGGAATAATGACGCTAGCAGAATCAGCAGAGAGAGAAATAGTAGAAATGCTAACAACTGTAGCAGCAGTAACGGCAACAGTATCATCAGCAGCATCATCCTCAACAACAGCAGTAGCATCATCATCAGTAGCAGCAACAGTAACATTCGCTATAACAGAAGTAGCAGCAGGAGTAAGAAAAAAAGTAGTGACAGCAGCTGTAACAACAGCAGCAGGTGCAGTAGAAGCAACAGTAGTAGCAGCAGCAACAACAGCAGCAGCAACAGCAGTAGAAGCAGGGGCGGCAGCAGCAGCTTCAGCAGCAGTAGCACCGCAAGCAGCAGTAACAACAGCAGTGTAAGGCAAAAATGCTGTCTGGCTTCCAGCCCGTCACATCTTGCCTTTGCAGTAAGGTTAAACCCACGTCGTGATCGCTACTATTATTCTTGTCTATGAGAGCAAAAATTCTCCATAAAACTGAGCAGTGTAATATGTCACACTGATGACGCCCGGATCCCTGTCACTGTTTTTTTTAATAAAGTAGAGGACTATTTTTATTACTCTTGATATCGATTTTAGAGGGTTTATTTCAATTATTTATTTTATTTGCCCTTATATATATATATATATATATATATATATATATATATATATATATATATATATATATATATATATATAATATATATATATATATATATATATATATATATATTCACTTTCAATTTTCTTCTTTTATACACCCTACCAAATTCATCCACCAACCTCTGCAACTTCTCTTCAGAATCTCCCAAAAGCACAGTGTCATCAGCAAAAAGCAACTGTGACAACTTCCACTTTGTATTTAATTCTTTATCTTTTAACCCCACACCTCTTGCCAAGATCCTCGCATTCACTTCTCTTACAACCCCATCTATAAATATATTGAACAACCACGGTGACATCACACATCCTTGTCTAAGGCCCACTTTTACTGGGAAATAATCCCCTTCCCTCCTACACACTCTAACTTGAGCCTCACTATCCTCATAAAAACTCTTAACTGTTTTCAGTAACCTACCTCCTATTCCATACACCTGCAACATCTGCCACATTGCCCCCCTATCCACCCTATCATACGCCTTTTCTAAATCCATAAATGCAACAAAAACCTCTTTACCCTTATCCAAATACTGTTCACCTATATGTTTCACTGTAAACACTTGGTCTACACCCCCCTACCTTTCCTAAAGCCCCCTTGTTCATCTGCTATCCTGCTTTCTGTCTTACTCTTAATTCTTTCAATAATAACTCTACCATACACTTTACCAGGTACACTCAACAGACTTATTCCCCTATAATTTTTGCACTCTCTTTTGTCCCCTTTGCCTTTATACAAAGGAACAATACACGCTCTCTGCCAATCCCTAGGTACCTTACCCTCTTCCATACATTTATTAAATAATAGCACTAACCACTCCAAAACTATATCCCCACCTGCTTTTAACATTTCTATTTTTATCCCATCAATCCCAGCTGCCTTACCCCCTTTCATTCTACACACTGCCTCACGAACTTCGCCCACACTCACAACTGGCTCTTCCACAATCCTACAAGATGTTATTCCTCCTTGCCCTATACACGAAATCACAGCTTCCCTGTCTTCATCAACATTTAACAACTCATCAAAATATTCCCTCCATCTTCCCGATACCTCTAACTCTCCATTTAATAACTCTCCTCTCCTATTTTTAACTGTCAAATCCATTTGTTCCCTAGGCTTCCTCAACTTATTAATCAACAAAATTTGTTGATAACATCTCACCCACTCTCTCATTTGCTCTCTTTTTACATTGCTTCACCACTCTCTTAACCTCTCTTTTTCTCCCCATATAATCTTCCCTCCTTGCATCACTTCTACTTTGTAAAAACCACTCATATGCTAACTTTTTCTCCCTTACTACTCTCTTTACATCATCATTCCACCAATCGCTCTTATTCCCTCCCGCACCCACTCGCCTGTAACCACAAACTTCTGCTGAACACTCTTATACTACATTTTTAAATCTACCCCATACATCTTCGACCCCATTGCCTACACTCTCACTAGCCCATCTATCCTCCAATAATTGTTTATATCTTATCCTAACTGCCTCCTCTTTTAGTTTATAAACCTTTACCTCTCTCTTACTTACTGCTTCTATTTTCCTTGTATCCTATATTCACTTTCAAGAAGAAAATTGAAAGTGAATATAGGAAAGAGTAAGGTGATGAGGATAACAAAAAGATTAGGTGACGAAAGATTGGATATCAGATTGGAGGGAGAGAGTATGGAGGAGGTGAATGTATTCAGATATTTGGGAGTGGACATGTCAGCAGATGGGTCTATGAAGGATGAGGGAAAAAGGGTGAGTGGAGCACTTCGGAGTCTGTGGAGACAAAGAACTTTCTCCATGGAAGTAAAGAAGGGAATGTATGAGAGTATAGTTATACCAACACTCTTATATGGGTGTGAAGCATGGGTGATGAATGTTGCAACGAGGAGAAGGCTGAAGGCAGTGGAGATGTCATGTCTGAGGTGAATGTTTGGTGAATATAATGCGAGAATTGAGTTTGAAATTAGAGGTCGGGATTACAAACTATTATCCAGGGGTGAGGGGGGTTGTTGAGGTGGTTCGGACATGTAGAGAGATTGGAACGAGACAGAATAACTTTGAGAGTGTATAAATCTGTAGTGGAAGGAAGGCGGGGTAGGGGTCGGCCTAGGAAAGGTTGGAGGGAGGGGGTAAAGGAAGTTTTGTGTGCGAGGGGCTTGGACTTCCAGCAAGCATGTGTGAGCGTATTTGATAGGAGTGAATGGAGACTAATGGTTTTTAATACTTGACGTGCTGTTGGAGTGTGAGCAAAGTAACATTTATGAAGGGATTCAGGGAAACCGGCAGGCCGGACTTAAGTCCTGGAGATGGGAAGTACAGTGTCTGCACTCTGAAGGAGGGGTGTTAATGTTGCAGTTTTATAACTGTAGCACTGTATATAATATGTCGTGCCGAATAGATAAAACTTGCGATTTTGGCTTACATAGCAACGCTCTTCTTGCCTAATAAGGCAAGCGAAAATTTGTGTATGCAATAATTTCACAAAAATCATTCTGAACCTAACAAAAAAAAAATATTTAATTGTCTCTGTTCATTATTTAATCATTGTAAACTTATGTAAAATATATTTAGTTGGATTAGGCTAAATTAAACTGTGCTTATTATAATAAGGTTAGATAAGTTTTCTAAGGTTCTTTTGTTAGAAAATTATTATTTTTTACATTAACATAATTGAAAAAATATTTCTTTAAACGTATAAGAGAAAATTTCAGAAAGGGGACTTAATTTTAAATGAGTTCTTGCTAATATATATATATATATATATATATATATATATATATATATATATATATATATATATATATATATATATATATATATATATATATATATATATATAAAATAATATATATATATATATATATATATATATATATATATATATATAATGTCTGCCGATTAGGTAAAAATTGAATTTTGGTTAAATACCAACGCCCTTCTTGCCATATAAGACAAGCGAAAATTTTTTATGCAATAATTTCGAAAAATCATTCTGAACCTAACGAAAAAAATATATTTCATTGTGTTTGTTTATTATTAAATTAATGTTAACGTATCTAAAATATATTTATTTGGGGTTAGGCTAAATTAAATTGGCTTGTTGTAATGGTTAGTTAGGTTTTCAAAGTTTCTTTGGTACAAAATTATAAATTTTTATATTAACGTAAATAAAAAATATATCTTTAAACGTATAAGATAAAATTTTAGAAAGGATTTAATTTAAATGAGTTCTTTAATTACAGTTTTACCTAATCCCACGACATATATATACATGTATATATATATATATATATATATATATATATATATATATATATATATATATATATATATATATATATATATATATATATATATATATATTTGCATGAAAAAGATCACAGAAACAGGTGATCCAAAAAATGCAAGACAACCACTAAAAAAATAGGGAATTCCCCAAAGGTTTTTTTTTTACTACTCACATTATCAAAACTAAAAACAAAAATAACAAGAAGGCTTAAAAGGGGGGAAGACCACCTCACAGTCACCAAAATAACAAAGACCACACCTCACAGTGCGTGACATCATGGAAACAAATGGTATAACATACCGACAAAAGGAGAAATAAACACATAAGATATTGTGACATTTATTGACAACGTTTTCCCACGCAGGGTTTTTTTGAGTCACAAACAGATCTACCTGAATAACGAAACATAGTATTTATTGGGGTTTAGTCAGGGGAAATTGCAGACAGTCTTCAAAGTAGTGTGATAGTTTAAACCTTGAGTAACATAAAAAGAGATTGGGGAAGAAAGAACATAAGAAAGGAGGAACATTGAACAGGCCTACTGGCCCATGTTAAGTAAAAGGACACAAATGCAACTAATGTGACATTTTATTGTGGCAACGTTTCGTTTAGGGCTTTTTTTAAACAGTTAAAGTAATAAAAGGGCAAAAAAGGGGTTTTTTATATCAAAGTGGGTAATACTAGTGGTGGAGAAGTAGTAGTGATATGTTGTAGTAGTAGTAGTAATCAATAAGGTAGAACAATCAACATGCACATGAGTAAAAAAGGGATAAAAAAATTACTTGGGTAGTATTAAAAAAAGGGTTTGACAAATATTTCTGAGGTTGGAAAAAGGAAAAGGGCCGTGGGTGTTCCACATCTGCGATGCGCTTGTGGTATTGCAGGAGAGGCTCGGATGGTAGGGGTTTCTGTTTTGGAGTTCTTTTTAAGACTTCGAGATGTTGAAGCTGCCTTTGTTTTTTTTAATTGTGTTAGAAACAGCGATAAGTGCTGATTTAAGGCACTTGCGCTGCGGAAATCAGTTTCTTTATTACTAATCGGGGTCTTTAATTTATGGGTGATTGGTGGAATTTCGGTGTTGTACGCAGGCGTTGTTCAGGTTAT
>WNWK01025670.1:0-28292 GCA_009830355.1 Cherax destructor
TACCACTAGTACTCTACATGAAGGCTAGATTATTGTACCACTAGTACTCTACATGAAGGCCAGATTATTGTACCACTAGTACTCTACGTGAGGGAGAAATTATTGTACCACTTGTACTCTACGTGAAGGCCAGATTATTGTACCACTAGTACTCTACATAAAGGCCAGATTATTGTACCACTAGTACTCTACATGAAGGCCAGTGTGGGGAATTATGTGACTACCTGTCTGGGCTTCACCGCCACTTACAAACAGATAATCTCCATGGGAGGTGACCGACTAATATTTACTACAGTCACTCCCGCGAGGTGTGTGAGAAAACTGAAACCGTCCTGGTCGCTGAAACGACTCCCTTCGATATTCTCACTCTAAACCCATATCGCTCTGGACCAGTTTTAATAAAGTAAAATAGATAACACCAATAGTTACAGTGTTGTTATTTTTAGTGGACTGTATTCTGGTAATAGACTGATTAGAAGGAAAGAGAAGAGAGTACACAATTATATTCACATCACTCACCCAGTGTCATTGATGTTCACTGGAGATCGTTGACATAGCCACAGCACTTATACATACTCATTATAACATCCTAACCGGCCGGTAACAGACTGTTACAAAGGTAAGTACTTAGCTGTGGGTGAGGGAGTCGCTTCCTTTGTTGGTGTTCTCTCGCGTCGATCTCGTGGTCTTGCTAGGTAGCGATTATTATCCAGGCAAGACGATGATGGTGGATTGGTTGTCTCGATGAGACAAGGAAAAGTGATTCCTTTGTCTCTTTACAGTCCTCGAGACAGGACTGATAAACTGAATACAATCTTGTGAGTTCATTACCTTTGTAACTTGCTCAGCTATCAAAACTTTGGGGTCCAGTCCCTGGACCCATTATGTACCTCTGTAATCTTTTGACTACCGCCCACAGGATGGGTATGGGGTGCATAATAAAGATATCAAACTAAACTAACTGCATATCAAGTGAAGCAAACCCAGCAGAGCGAGACGTTCACACCTCACCTGAGTCAACTGACCGGCTCACTATTCTACCCGTTCAACAATTACTGTTTTAACTGTTTTATTAGTCTTTTATAGTGTTTATATTATTATTATTATTATTATTATAAACAAAGAGAAGCGCTAAACCACAGAGCTAGTGTTTTATTAATGTTTTATTGTTTTAACAGCAGAGCGAGACGTCCACACCTCACCTGAGTCAACTGACCGACTTACCATCATAACCATGGTTATTAGTTTTATTAGTGTTTTTTTATTATTATTAACACATCAGCCGATTCCCACCAAGGCAGGGTGACCCAAAAAAGAAAAAAAATTATCATTCACTCCATCACTGTCTTGCCAGAGGCGTGTTTTACACTACAGTTATAAAACTGCAACATTAGTGTTTTATTAGTGTTTTATAGTGTTTTATTAGTGTTTTATAGTGGTTTATAGTGTTTTACCAGTGTTATATAGTGTTTAAATATTTTAAAGTTTTATAGTTTTTTATAGTGTTTTTAGTGTTTTATATTTTAATAGTGTTTTAAAAGTGTTTTATAGTGTTCTAGCAACGTTTTACCAATGTTATGGTATTTTATCAGTGTTTTATTGTTTTATATGTTTTGTTTTATCAGTAAATAAGTTTATTCAAGTATACATAAATACATTCACATAGATTATCATACATAGCAGCATATGTGTAGAAAACCTAGGATAACCCAAAAAGTCAGACAGAGTGACTCATTTCAGTGTTTTATCGGAGTTTTTTTCAGTGTTTTATTGATATGTCGGCGTTTTATCAGTGTTTTATCAGTGGTTTTGTTGGTTTATATTAGTGGTCCCTGAGAGTCGTTTGTTTACAAGCAACACCAGCAGCAGGAGACTGATGTTGATGAGGTAATGACCTTAACTACTGTTACAAACTGTTGTGCAGCTGTACTCACCTATTTGTGGTTACAGGGGTCGATTCATAGCTCCTGGCCCCGCCTCTTCACTGATTGCTACTAGGTAGTCTCTCTTCCTGCTCCATAAGCTTTATCAAACCTGGTCTTAAAACTATGTATGGTTCCTGCCTTCACTACGTCGCTTTCTAGGCTATTCCACTTCCTGACAACTTTATGACTGAAGAAATACTTCCTAACATCCCTTTGACTCATAGGAGTCATCAACTTCCAACTGTGACCCCTTGTTTCTGTTTCCCTCTCTGGAACATCTTGTCTCTGTCCACCTTATCTATTCCTCGCAGTATTTTATATGTCGTTATCATGTCTCCCCTAACCCTACTGTCCTCTAGTGTCGTCAGGCCGATTATCCTTAACCTTTCTTCGTAGGACAATCCCCTTAGCTCTGGGACTAGTCTTGTTGCAAACCTTTGCACATTCTCTAATTTCTTGACGTGCTTGACCAGGTGTGGGTTCCAAACTGGTGCTGCATACTCCAGTATGGGCCTGACCAGCTGTCTGCTGGTTCAGCTGACAGTCAGCTGTTGTTGAACCGCTGTCAGCAGCAGTTATAACTGCTGTTTGTTGCAGTCAGTCATGTCACTGGTGGTCAGGAGACCTGTTAGTCATGTCACTGGTGGTCAGGAGACCTGTTAGTCATGTCACTGGTGGTCAGGAGACCTGTTAGTCATGTCACTAGTGGTCAAGAGACCTGTTAGTCATGTCACTGGTGGTCAGGAGAACTGTTAGTACTGTCAGTCATGTCACTGTTGGTCAGGCCTGTTAGTGTTGTCAGTCATGTCACTGGTGGTCAGGAGAACTGTTAGTACTGTCATTCGGTATCGAGGTTTATTATATTGACATTATATCTAGGTTTGCTATATTTGTTATATCAAGGTTTGCTGTATTGATGTTAATAATAATAATAATAATAATACTTTATTGTGACATGGTACAATGATACATGGTTGGGTAGACAAGATACATAGGTATTAATGAGATGTACATGCCAAAAGCCCCTAATATGCTGTGCATTGCGGGCATTCTTAAGACTACTTTATTCTAGACTACATGGTAAAAAGTTATGGTTGACAATTTATAAAATAAGTATAATTGCGTATCTAAGTTATAAAGTTTGAATATAAGTTGAACATATCAATTAATTGTAGCAATGCAACTAATTGAGTTAGATAACAATTTAAAACAATTAGTTGCATTGCAGTTACAGTTTACGTGGTCATTATAATGTAAATGTTATGGTAATAGTTAGCTTAGTATGTATTATTCATAACAGATTTTTACATTTAAGTGATTAGTCAGGTTTTTACATTAATTGATTATTCTACTTTGTTGAGAATGTTTGATATTGAGCATTTAGCTTTGGGTGAGAAGGTGATTTTTTAGCATCGTTTTGAATTGGGATACAGGTAGGGTTTCTTTGGCAATGACAGGTAATGAATTCCAAATTTTCGTGCCTTTTATATGCATTGAGTTTTTACATAGTGTTAGATGGACACGGGGAACATCGAAGAGTGATCTGTGTCTAGTGTTATGGTCATGTGTCCTGTTAAAATTGGTAAGGAGAGTTTGGTGGTGGGTTAATATTTGCATAGAGTGTTCTATGTATGTAATAGGCACAGTAAAAAGTATGGATGTCTTGTATGGTGAGTAATAATTTAATAATAATAATAATAATAATTTTTATTTGGACATGATACAAAGAATTACATTTGGTCATTGAGATTACATGAGGTGTACATGCCAAAAGCCCCTAGTATGCAGGGCAATTTGGGCAGACTTAAAATTAACTTAAAACTAAATTGTAAGAATTATTGTAGATAGTATACAATGAGTAAAGGTGAGTATTTAAGCTATGAAATTTGAACATAGTTTTGTACTTTTGTCTTCATTATAAAATTAATTAAATCAGAATAAACAAATTAAAGCAATAATAATAATAAAATAATAAAAAGTTATGGTTGATAATTTATAAAATAAGTAAAGTTGCATATCTAAGTTTTAAAGTTTGAATATAAGTTGAACATATCAATTAATTGTAGCAATTTATTGCAGCAATGCAACTAATTGAGTGAGATAACAATTTAAAACAATTAATTGCATTGCAGTTAGTTTACGTGGTCATTATAATGTAAGTGTTGTGGGAATAATTAGCTAAGTAAGTATTATTCATAACAGGTTTTACATTCATTCATTCGTTCATTCATACAATACATTGACTTTAAAGTCAGGTTTTACGTTAAGTGATTATTCTACTTTGCTGGGAATGGTTGATATGGAGCAATTAGCTTTGGGTGAGAAGGTGGTTTTTTAGCATCGCTTTGAATTGGGGTACAGGTAGGGTTTCTTTGGCAATGACAGGTAATGAATTCCAAATTTTCATGCCTTTTATGTGCATTGAGTTTTTACATAGTGTTAGGTGGACACGGGGAACATCGAGGAGTGATCTGTGTCTAGTGTTATGGTCATGTGTGTAAGTTTAGGTTTTTGAATATTGGTGGAGTATGAGGTTTGTTATACCGAGGTTTGTTACATCAAGGTTTACTGTATCGTGATATATAATATGTAATAATGTATTATAGGAAATAATATATCAGGTTGATATAAATAATATTTAAGTCGGAGTTTACATAAAATTGTCAATACGCTGTAGTGTTGTGTAAAGGTGAGCGCGTGTGGGTTTACCTCTGTAGGGTCAAACCTGATTGCATCTCGCTCCTCACGTGCTGTATGACCCCTGTGGACTTAGTGCTTCCCTCATAAACATAACAATAATGTCATAAATTGGTAATAACTTCTTACTGCTGTCTTGGGCCCCAGTGGATATTAAGAACCCCAATGGTAATAAGAACATAAGAAAGAAGGAACACTGCAGCAGGCCTACTGGCCCATGTGAGGCAGGTCCAAGTCACCTCCTGTCTTAAGCCACTGACTGAACCTAGTCAGGTCAGGGATCACAATGGTAATAAGTCAAGGACTCCAATGGTTATATGTCAAGGACCACAATGGTAATAAGTAAGGACTCCAATGGAAATAAGTTACTACTTTGACTCTTGTGTTATCATGGTGGGTAATTTACATTATGTATGATAACTGTACTACTTATGTTTACCTGCACCTCAATAAACTTACTTGGCAGTGATGGCGCTCAATATTTGGAGAGTACACATTATTTAATGTTTTGGTCCATGGTATATCATAAAGTCTTGGTTAATGAGTCGAGGTAGGGTAATACCTCTTTGTGTGTGAATTAAATGTTGTAAAAATGTTCGCTTACTGCGCATAATTAACATTGTCTTTGGTTCCCTCAGATAGCACATGGATGGAGGAAGGAAGATAGCAAACATGGCCCTGCCTCATATATCTCAGTTCCTGAGTATCTATATGTCAGAGGACGAAGGTCCCAAGACTGATGCAGCTGAGAGTTCGAGATTGGACGATCCACTCGATGTCACCGATGACATTGTTGAGGCCATGGATAAACCAACAGGTACTTGGTAATAACACATTACTGCCTCTTTAGTATAGAGGAACTATACAGTAGAACCCCTGTATCTGCGGATTCACTTTCCACGGATTCGGGCATCCAAGGTTTACCCTTAATTTCACTTAATAATGACACTAAACCACAAAAGTAGTGATGGTGGGAGTTCTTCAGAGCCTAAGAGGAGCCATCAAGTGCTGCCCATCAGTGAAAAAGTGTCGTAATTTAAGTGTGTAATTTAAGTATGTAATTTATCAATTAAACTTAATCATGGGTATGTATGTAAAGAAAACATGAGTAGTCAAACTCTCGAAACTCTTCAAAGGTATATCTTTGAAGGTATATAGGGTTGGTTACTATCCACAGTTTCGGGCATCCACAATAGGTCTTGGTATGTATCCCCCGAGGATACCCGAGCTCTGCTGTATTTGTACTTTTTCGAACACCTCTTGAAATTCACCTAGATCTATAATTAATAATAAGGGTAAAACTAATATTTTATTTCAGCCTGATACAATGTTTGTAGAGAGATGGGTGACACTTTATGTGTATGCAGAAAGCCCAGAGCATTTTGGATTCTTCAAGGTATGCAGAGTGAGTGTGATAGTGGAAAATTGTACTTGTTTTATGCAGTGCAATTTTTGCAAATGCTGTTGAACAGTTGCATTCAAAAATGAATTTCACCTAGATCTAAGTTCTTTTTCCAAGGTGTATTGAGTGCTCATGCTAGTGGCAATTTACACTTTTTTATACAGTGCAAATTTTGTAACTGCTATTGAAAAATTGCATTCAAGATATAATAGTACTTACTATGAAGGTAGTTGCTCGGTTCAATTTGGGATTGTACTTTTTAACTGTATTCGAAAAATATTGCAGGATATTTTTATAATAGAGCTATAAATAATTTCATAAATCCAGTCCAGGTGCTGCTTGTTTGGCTTTGTTGTCTATGTCTCTCTTGAATTCTAAGGGATTTGTGTTTATGTCAGATACAGGTCCCCAGATATTGTCATCCACTTTCCAGTGTTCCGCATTTTTGTTGGGTTTCAACTCAGTCTTTGTTCATTAGATGTTAACATTGTTAATGCAGTACCATTACCTATGATATACCTTTGATGAGCCATGGCCAGGCTCGTCTAGTACTAGCCAGGTCAACCAGACTTGTCTGGCACTAGCCTGGTCAACCAGGCTTGTCTGGCACTAGCCTAGTCAACCAGGCTTGTCTGGCACTAGCCTAGTCAACCAGGCTTGTCTGGCACTAGCCTGGTCAACCAGGCTTGTCTGGCACTAGCCTGGTCAACCAGGCTTGTCTGGCACTAGCCTGGTCAACCAGGCTTGTCTGGCACTAGCCTGGTCTACCAGGCTTGTCTGGCACTAGCCTGGTCAACCAGGCTTGTCTGGCACTAGCCTGGTCAACCAGGCTTGTCTGGCACTAGCCTGGTCAACCAGACTTGTCTGGCACTAGCCTGGTCAACCAGGCTTGTCTGGTACTAGCCTGGTCAACCAGGCTTGTCTGGTACTAGCCTGGTCAACCAGGCTTGTCTGGTACTAGCCTGGTCAACCAGGCTTGTCTGGTACTAGCCTGGTCAACCATTCTTGTCTGGTACTAGCCTGGTCAACCAGGCTTGTCTGGTTCTAGTCTGGTCAACCAGGCTTGTCTGGTACTAGCCTGGTCAACCAGGCTTGTCTGGTTCTAGTCTGGTCAACCAGGCTTTTCTGGTACTAGCTTGGTCAACCAGGCTTGTCTGGTACTAGCCTGGTCAACCAGGCTTGTCTGGTACTAGTCTGGTCAACCAGGTTTGTCTGATACTAGCCTGGTCAACCAGGTTTGTCTGGTACTAGCCTGGTCAACCAGGTTTGTCTGGTACTACCCTGGTCAGCCAGGCTTGTCTGGTACTAGCCTGGTCAGCCAGGCTTATCTGGTACTAGCCTAGTCAGCCAGGCTTGTCTGGTACTAGCCTGGTCAACCAGGCTTGTCTGGTACTAGCCTGGTCAACCAGGCTTGTCTGGTACTAGCCTGGTCAACCAGGCTTGTCTGGTACTAGCCTCATCAACCAGGCTTGTCTGGTACTAGCCTCATCAACCAGGCTTGTCTTGTACTAACCTGGTCAACCAGCTTGTCTAGTACTAGCCTGGTTGACCAGGCTTGTCTGGTACTAGCTTGGTCAACCAGGCTTGTCTAGCACTAGCTTGGTCAACCAGGCTTGTCTAGCACTAGCCTGGTCAACCAGGCTTGTCTAGTACTAGCCTGGTCAACCAGGCTTGTCTAGTACTAGCCTGGTTGTACTAGCTTTGGTGTACAGTTTTTTGAAGTTTGCAATGACCTGCTGGTCCATGGGCTGGATGAGAGGAGTGGTGTTAGGAGGCAAGAACTTCACTTTTACAAATTTGAATTCCTTAGATATTTGGTCTTCCAAGTCTTGAGGATGACCAGGAGCATTGTCCATTACCAGGAGGCACTTAAGTGACAATTTATTGTCCAATAGATATTTCTTCACACTGGGGCCAAACACTTGATTAAACCATTCCAGGAAAATTTCCCTAGTGACCCATGCCTTAGCATTAGACTTCCAAAACACACACAATTTACTCTTGTCAACACTGTAGTTCCTGAACACTCTGGGATTTTCAGAGTGATACACGAGTTAAGGCTTCACTTTTAAATCCCCACTAGCGTTCCCACATAACATAAGAGTTAGCCTGTCTTTCATAGGCTTGTGTCCTGACATTGCCTTTTCCTCCTGCATGATGTAGGTCCTCCTTGGCATTTTCTTCCAAAAGAGGCCTGTTTTGTCACAATTAAACACTTGTTGGGGTTTAAATTCTTCTGCCTCTACATATTCTATAAACTCACGCACAAATTTTTCAGCCCCATCTTTATCTGAACTGGCACCCTCACCATGCCTTACAACACTGTGTATGCCACTTCGCTTCTTGAAGTTTTCGAACCAGCCTTTGCTGGCCTTAAATTCATCAACATCAACACTGGTTCCAGGCATTTTCTTTACAAGATCGGCATGCAACTGCCTTGCTTTTTCACATATGATGGATTGCACAACACTATCACCCGCTAGCAGTTTTTGGTTTATCCACACCAATAACAATTTCTCCATATTTTCCATTGTTTATGATCTCTGTTTCGTTATCGTATTCACCCCTTTCGCAAAATTAGCTTCCGTGATTTCTTTTCTCTTTGCCACAATGGAACTGATGGTTGATGGGTTTTTCTTGTATATCCTGGCGAGCTCAGCAATACATACACCACTATCATATTTTTCTATTATTTCTTTCTTCATTTCTACAGTGTTCCTCACTTTCTTTACCAAAGAACTGGCACTAGGAGCTTTCTTTGGGCCCATGGTAACTTATTTAGTAGTCACACACAATATTCAAGGGCCAAAAAGAATGAATTGTTAATAAATGTTTTGTATGAACTCCTGGGGTGATGTTCACTCAAGCATAAACAATGCTAGACTGCATGACAATGTGCGTGGGAGGTGCATGGGTGGTGGCCCTACGGCCTTTGTATGTGAGCGGCACTGGTGGACAGGTCCCATACGGTCGGCGAAAACTAAAACAATCGGCGAAAACTGAGACAAATTTTCCCCCAAAAAAGTCAGTGAAAACCAAAATCGGCGAAAACTGGGACAATCGAAAACCAAGGGATGACTGTATAGCCATTTTTTTTTTTTTTTTTTTTAAAAAAAAAAAAAAAAAAAAAAAAATTTAAGGTAAGTAATATATGTACTGGATATGCATTTTTAGGCCTAGCTCTATTGCTCACTTAATATATGAGAGTGTAAACATCTTATCAGGTTTTTATATGCATTTGAAGGTGAAAAAAAAAAAGATTCACTATACAGTGGTCCCTCGGTTTTCGCCGAAAATTCGTTCCAGAATGCTGCTCAAGTGCCATTACCGAACGAATTTACTTCCTTAAGAAATAATGTCACATAGGTTAGTCTATTTCAGACCCCCAAAAATATACTTGCAACAGCACTTACGAAAATACACTTACATAAATGTTCGAGTTTGGAGATGCACGAAAACCGAGGGACCACTGTACAGTCATTTTAACTTTACAGCAGTAGGCTGGAACCTAGCCTGCCATATAAGTGGGGCCCTCCTGTACTGCAGTAGGCTTGAACCTAATCTGCTGTATAAGTGGGACCCTCTAGGCTGGAACCTAGCCTGTTATAAAAGTGGGACCCTTTAGGCTGGAACCTAACCTGCTGTATAAGTGGGACCCTCCTGTACAGCAGTAGCCCAGAACCTAACCTGCTGTATAAGCAGGGCCTTCCTGTACAGCAGTAGCCCAGAACCTAACCTGCTGTATAAGCAGGGCCCTCCTATACAGCAGTAGCCTAGAACCTAACCTGCTGTATAAGTAGGGCCCTCCTGTACAGTAGTAGCCCAGAAAGCAACCTGCTGTATAAGGAGGCCCTCATGTACAGCAGTAGCCCAGAACCTAACCTGCTGTATAAGCAGGGCCCTCCTGTACAGCAGTAGCCCAAAATCTAACCTGCTGTATAAGCAGGGCCCTTCTGTACAGCAGTAGCCCGGAACCTAACCTGCTGTACAAGCAGGCCCCTCCTATACAGCAGTAGCCTAGAACCTAACCTGCTGTATAAGTAGGGCCCTCCTGTACAGTAGTAGCCCAGAAAGCAACCTGCTGTATAAGGAGGGCCCTCCTGTACAGCAGTATCCCAGAACCTAACCTGCTGTATAAGCAGGGCCCTCCTGTACAGCAGTAGCCCAAAATCTAACCTGCTGTATAAGCAGGGCCCTTCTGTACAGCAGTAGCCCAGAACCTAACCTGCTGTATAAGCAGGCCCCTCCTATACAGCAGTAGCCTAGAACCTAACCTGCTGTATAAGTAGGGCCCTCCTGTACAGTAGTAGCCCAGAAAGCAACCTGCTGTATAAGGAGGGCCCTCCTGTACAGCAGTAGCCCAGAACCTAACCTGCTGTATAAGCAGGGCCCTCCTGTACAGCAGTAACCCAAAATCTAACCTCCTGTATAAGCAGGGCCCTTCTGTACAGCAGTAGCCCGGAACCTAACCTGCTGTATAAGCAGGCCCCTCCTATACAGCAGTAGCCTAGAACCTAACCTGCTGTATAAGTAGGGCCCTCCTGTACAGTAGTAGCCCAGAAAGCAACCTGCTGTATAAGGAGGGCCCTCTTGTACAGCAGTAGCCCAGAACCTAACCTGCTGTATAAGCAGGGCCCTCCTGTACAGCAGTAGCCCAAAACCTAACCTGCTGTATAAGCAGGGCCCTTCTGTACAGCAGTAGCCCAGAACCTAACCTGCTGTATAAGCAGGGCCCTCCTATACAGCACTAGCCTAGAACCTAACCTGCTGTATAAGTAGGGCCCTCCTGTACAGTAGTAGCCCAGAAAGCAACCTGCTGTATAAGGAGGGCCCTCCTGTACAGTAGTAGCCCAGAACCTAACCTGCTGTATAAGCAGGGCCCTCCTGTACAGCAGTAGCCCGGAAACTAACCTGCAGTATAAGTAGGACATTCCTGTATAAGTAGGGCCCTCCTGTATAAGTAGGGCCCTCCTGTATAAGTAGGGCCCTCCTGTATAAGTAGGGCCCTCCTGTATAAGTAGGGCCCTCCTGTATAAGTAGGGCCCTCCTTTAAGTTTAAATTTACTAGACTATAATCCAACTAATTATATCTTATAATCATGCACAATGATATTTCATTGTAGCCTTAAATTAGGCTTAAGCTTGCCCGAAATGCTCTGCACAACTATGGGCTTTGTGCAGGCACAACCATGTGTCACCATCTCTGTACAAACATTGTGTCATGTGGAAACAAAGCTTTGATTTTCATGCATATATCGAACAACCTCTCTAACACTATATCCCCACCTGCTTTTACTGTCTCTTAACCACATCTATCCCAACTACTTTACCCCTTTTTCATTCTGCAACATACTTCATGCAGTCTCTTCCATATTTACCTCAATATCCTCCTTATTTCTGTATAATGTTAGGCCTCCCTGCCTCCTGCATTAAATCACAGCCTCTCCTTCACCACTAGCATTCAACAACTCATCAAATTATCTCCATCTTTCCACCGCCTCCACCTTCCCATCTGTCATCTATTTTGTTTTCTTCTTAACTATCAAGTCACTTTGACATTTTCTGTGTTATCCTGGAGGGTAATTTACACACATGTTAAATTATGTATGATAATTGTACTTATGTGTACCTGTACCTAAATAAACTTACTGAACCTGCTCTCCAGGCTTCCCTACCTTAATAATCTGTTATTATTGTTATGATTATTATTGTTGAAAACATTCCTAGGAATAATTGATGATTTATGTTTGTAAATCAAATTTCTAAGTGTACCAGTGTGTGTACATGTACTCGAGTGTGTGTACATGTACAGTAGGGCCCCACTTATACGGCAGGTTAGGTTCCAGGCTAGTGCCTTAAAGCAGACATCGCCGAAAAGCAGAACCCCATTTTTTTCCACTTTTACCTTAAAGTATTAACATTGGCTTAAAATAGTCTGTGAACCAATTTATGAAAAGATCAGTAGTCATCCAAGCTTTTGAATTGGATTTATAATAAACAGGGAGGCTACCTTTTGCATAGTTCTTTAGGGCCCTAGGATTCTCTGAGTGATAAATTATCATAGGTTTTAACTTGCAATCCCCAGCAGCATTAGCTCCTAGCAAAAGTGTTAGTTGAAGACTCAGATGAGTCAAAGGGATGTTAGGAAGCATTTCTTCAGCCATAGAGTAGTCAGGAAGTGTAATAGTCTGGCAAGTGATGTAGTGGAGGCAGGAACCATACATAGCTTTAAGACGAGGTATGATAAAGATCATGGAGCAGGGAGAGAGAGGACCTAGTAGCGGTCAGTGAAGAGGCGGGGCCCTCTTGGGTTATCCTGGGTTATCCTGGGTTCTCTGCACATATGCTGCTATATGTAACTGTATTTGATGGCTATCTCAGCGATCAACATATACCTTGTTAGTAAGTTCATTCAGGTATACACAAATACAGTTATAGATTATCATACATAGCAAATATGCGTAGACAACCCAGGATAACCCAAAAAAGTCAGTTCACTGAGTTTAATCATTTCTAACTTGGCACTTAAAGTAAGAGGCTTATGACTCCTCTTTTTATCACAACTAAGCTTAGACGCCATATTCAATGAGAGCCAACTAGTAAACGAAAGAGTAAACGAGAGAGAGAACGAGATACGGAGTTTAGACAAGGTAAAAAAACAAACTGAACAGGTAGTGGGCGATCACTCGGTCAGGCGAAATGAATGCGATTAATACGTGTCCACTTTTAGTTCATTCACATACGTTTGTAAGAGTTTGTGAGACTTTTACCTCAAAATAATTTTTTTTATTATAATAATAATTACCTCACAATACAAATACTCTTACATTGTGTACAAGTTAGTACAAAATAAACAAACAGCAACACTCCCATTCTCATGCAACACACTATTTTTAGAGTTAATGATAGTATTACCATTATTATTATCATAATAAAAAAGAAGTGCTAAACCCACAAGGGTCGTGAATAACTATATATAGAGTGAAGGCATATGAAAGGAATATTTTTCTACAGTTATCCCTCAATGTTTGACTAGAGAAAACGTAATTCTTCCGACTTCTACAAAGTCGTTTGGTAAACAAATATCATATTTGTCAATTTTATTCTGTGGGTGTATGTATCATGTTTATATGCTATGTAACGCGTTTTTTAAATTATTTTGAAGAAAATATCATAGATGAATTAATGAAAATGTCTATATTAACATAAAATAAGACATTTAATGTGCCCAAGAGTGATTATTATTAATATTACTTAATGTTTTCCCTCCGCCCGGCAACACCATAGCATATAAACAGCATGTTTATATGCTATGTAACATGTTTCTTATATAATTTTGAAGAAAAAATCATAGATGGATTAATGAAAATGTCTATATAAACGTAAAATAAGACATTTAATGTGCGCTAGAGTGATTATTATTAATATTACGTAATGTTTTCCCTCGCCCGGCAACACCATAGCATATAAACAGCATGTTTATATGCTATGTAACGGGTTTCTCATATAATTTTGAAGAATATATCATAGATGGATTAATGCAAATGTCTATATTAACGTAAAATAAGACATTTAATGTGCGCAAGAGTGATTATTATTAGTATTACGTAATGTTTTCCCTCCGCCTGGCAACCACACCTACATAGCATATAAACAGCATGTTTATATGCTATGTAACGGGTTTCTCATATAATTTTGAAGAATATATCATAGATGGATTAATGAAAATGTCTATATTGACGTAAAATTGGACATTTAATGTGCCCAAGAGTGATGATTACATAATAGAGAGAGGTGCTCACGGAAAATGTAAACAAACCGGGTGGCGTGCGCCGTATCTGAAAGACGCTCGCTGTATACAAAAGTTTTGGTCATAATTTGAACTCGCCGTATGAACGGAACGCCAAAAGACGAAACGCCGAAAAGTGGGGCCCTACTGTACTCGTAGGTATACGCACTTGTGTGTGTACTCGTGAGATACTTCTGCCAAGACAACTATTGAATGAATGATGAATTATTTTTTTTCTTGAGGGGTTAAGGTCAACCTACCTTCGTGGGCAATGGCTGGTGTGTAAAAACAAACAAAATAATAGAAATGAAAAAAGTTGGAGGCTTTTTAGATTGTACATAAATTTGGCAGTCCACAGTTATATCTAATAGACGTGTTGTTTTATCTAATAGACTTGTTATTTTCCAGGTAACTATGGAGTGATATCTCGGTATGCTCAGTGTCCTCATTGTTCGAAGATTGTGTCAAAGACCAAAATGGGGGTCCACCTTCGAATCCACATGGGTGAAAAGCCGTACATTTGCGACATATGCCAGAAGGGATTTACCCGCTCAGATAAGCTCTGCTCTCACCGGAGAATCCACACCGGGGAGAGGCCCTACGTCTGTTTCTGCGGCAAGAGGTTCACCCGTAGCGACCACCTAAAAATACACGCAACGACCCACGATATTGATTCAGATGTGCGAGATGCACTGCTGAAGGAGTCTAGGAAGAATGATTATATTCAGAGAGGCTTACCTATTCCAATAGCAAGTCCCACAGTCTACACATGCACTCTTTGTAACCAACAATTTACTCAGAATCTGAAGTATCAGCGTCATCTGAAACTCCATACCAGTAAAACATCATACAGATGTTTTTGTGGTGCCCAGTACACCCAGTCAGGGAGACTGCGATTACACCAGATAGAGAAACATGGTTTTCAGGAAAATGCATCAGCTTTCCTTGAATCTAGTCATACTATTTTTACTGCCATTCCAGAATCTGTGTTAAAAGAGGTCACAGATCCATTGGGAAAGTCTCTGCTTGGAAGAGAGTGTATTAGAGAAAAGATATCCGAACCAGACTCCAGGCAGGTTACCACTGAGGCGGTGAAAGATGCTGTGGTGGAGGAGATTGTGGCACAGCCGGCAGTCACAAGCACGGTCAAGAGGAAGTCAGCACAGCCGGCAGTCAAGGGGAAGTCAGCACAGCCAGCAGTCAAGAGGAAGTCAGCACAGCCGGCAGTCAAGAGGAAGTCAGCACAGCCGGCAGTCAAGAAAAAGATGAAGCAGCTGGAAATCTTGAGCGCAGACATGATGGATGATATCAAGCAGCCAGCAGTCATGACCACAGTCATGATGAATGATGTCAAACAGCTGGCAGTCAAGAGGAAGTCAACACAGCCGGCAGTCAAGAAAAAGATAAAGCAGCCAGCAGTTATGAACACAGTCGTGATGGATGACAAAAAGCAGCCGGCAGTCAAGAAAAAGCCAGTAGAACCGGCAGTCAAGAGCATGATGGTGGTGGTGAACATTTCAGAGCCAACCACCAGTACCATTATGGAAGGGGAGAGTGTAAAGCAGCCAGACCTCATGAACATGACAGTGATGGGAGATGTAAAGCAGCCATCAGCCAAGAGAAAGCTAAAACAGCCAGCAGTCGAGAGTTCAGTAGTGGCAGGGAATGTGACACAGCCAGCTGTCAATAGTCTCAATGTAATGGATAGCACAATAAAACAATTGCTTGCTGACAGAATGGTGGTCTTGACAAACGTAAAACAACCACCACTCAACAGAGAGCAGAAACTGCCAACATTTGAGAACACATTGATGGGAAAAATAATGCAGCTGCTGTCTGTCAAGCATACAACAGCACAGGAAGACATGCAGCAGCAACAGCAGCTGGCTGTCATTGATAATAAAGTAGAGAGCACAAGTCAACTGGGTGTCAAGAACTTAGTAGTGATGGGGGACAAGAAGCAAATATCAGTCAAGAGGAGGTTGAAGCATTTGACACGAAAGAGAAATGCCAAACAACTGACAGTGGAGGACATGCAGGAACCAGCCATCAGTGCAGTGGTAGGCAGCATGCAGGAACCAGCCATCAATGCAGTGGTAGACAGCATGCAGGAACCAGCCATCAACACAGTGGTAGACAGCATGCAGGAACCAGCCATCAACACAGTGGTAGACAGCATGCAGGAACCAGCCATCAACACAGTGGTAGACAGCATGCAGGAACCAGCCATCAACACAGTGGTAGACAGCATGCAGGAACCAGCCATCAACACAGTGGTAGATAGCATGCAGGAACCAGCCATCAACACAGTGGTAGACAGCATGCAGGAACCAGCCATCAACACAGTGATAGACAGCATGCAGGAACCAGCCACCATCAACTCAGTGGTAGACAGCATGCAGGAACCAGCCATCAACACAGTGGTAAACAGCATGCAGGAACTAGCCATCAACACAGTGGTAGACAGCATGCAGGAATTAGTTATCAACACAGTGGTAGACAGCATGCAGGAACCAGCCACCATCAACTCAGTGGTAGACAGCATGCAGGAACCAGCCACCATCAACACAGTGGTAGACAGCATGCAGGAACCAGCCACCATCAACACAGTGGTAGACAGCATGCAGGAACAAGCCATCAACACAGTGGTGACAGGAAGGACTAAACAGCCATCAGCAAAGAGAAAATTGAAACAGCCAGCTGTTAAGACAACAGTGGAGGTAGAACACATTAAACAGCCAGCTGTCAAGGTCAATCTGACTCAACTAACAATGGACTGTAGAGTGGTTTTAGAGAACTTGAATTTGTCAACCATCAGGTCTATAGTGAATTGGCCAGCTGTCAAGACCAAAGTGAATCAGCCGACTATCAAGGCCAAAGTTAATCGGCCAACTATCAAGACCAAAGTGAATCGACCTGCTGTCCAGACCAAAGTGAATCAACCAGCTGTCCATACCAAAGTGAATAAGGAGACCATTGAGTCTATAGTGAATGTACCAGTTGTCAAGACTGAACAAAATCAGCCAGCTGTCGAGGCCACTGTAAATCAACTGGATGTCGAGGCCAAAATGAATTGGCAGGCCGTTAAGGCTAGTGGAAATCTGCTGGCTGTCAAGACCAGTGTGAGTCAACCATCCCTTGAGACCACTGTGAATCGACTGGCAGTTGAGACCCAAGTGAATCAGCCAGCTGTCAAGACCAAAGTCATTCAGGTAGCCGTCAAGACCAAGGGGAATCAACCAACTTTCAGAACCAAAGTATCTCAACCAACAGTCAAGACCAAAGTGACTCGACCAACAGTCAAGACTGCAGTGATTCGACCGGCAGTCAAGACTGCAGTGATTCGACCGGCAGTCAAGACTGCAGTGATTCGACCGACAGTCAAGACTGCTGTGACTCGACCGATGGTCAAGTGCATGGT
Organism: Cherax destructor; assembly: GCA_009830355.1. NCBI lineage: Eukaryota > Metazoa > Arthropoda > Malacostraca > Decapoda > Parastacidae > Cherax > Cherax destructor. The sequence continues at coordinate 17,235 of WNWK01025670.1, forward strand.
AGTGCTGGAGAACATAGAGCAGTTGGCACTTGACAGCACAGTCAGGGTAGACAGCATCAAGCAGTCAGCTGTCAAGAGAAAGTTGAAGCAGCCAGTCATCAACAGCATGGTAGCGGAGAACATGCAGCAGCTGTCAGTCAAAAGCAGAGTGACAGCCAAACAATCAAAGCCTCGACAGAAGCTCACCAGAGTGAATGGGATGTATGCGTGTGAATATTGCTCGAAGTTATTCAAGTGTTCTTACAAACTCGGTATTCATAGGAGGATTCATACTGGAGAAAAACCATACGTGTGCGATCCCTGCGGCAGAGCATTCGCTCGCAAAGACAACATGTTGAAACACAGGAACCGCCACCTGCAACGCATAAAGAAATCCTACCTGAATCAATCCAACAGCAACAGTGCAGTTGTTGAGGATAATTTATTTCAGGAAATCAAAGTAGAGGAGGAAGAGATTGATGAAGGGAATTATGATACCAAAATATTGCCAGTGAATGAGGAGGAAAAATTGTATGCCTGCAACATATGTGGTCACTCCTTTAATCAAATTTATCATCTGCAGGCTCATGTGGAAATTCACTGTGAGAGAACATATTTTGAGTGTTGTTTGTGCAACAAACAGTTTAAAGTTAGGGTGAATTACGAAACGCACCTCTCGAGTCACGGCATTGAGTTGTGTGGCACAGACGACAGTATGAAAGATACCAATCTGGTTAAAGTTCAGACACAGAATGTAGACTGCACAATATGTGGCAAGTGGTTTGTATCACATAGAAGCCTCAGTAATCACATGCGGTCACACGCTGGCCAACAACCGTATAATTGTCAAGAGTGTGACAGTGTCTTCATGTTCAAGACGGAAATGACTGAGCACAGGAAGTCCCATGGTAAGGAAAAACCATTCAGGTGCCAACTCTGCCCTAAAACATTTGTTCGTAGGCACTCGCTTGCCTCTCACATAAAAAAACACCAACTAAACACTTCTACCGTAGTGAAGCATCCCTTGTCCACTCTGGCCACATGACCAATGCTAACAAGTCAGACAACAGAATCATTTCTTTAGTTTTAGTATTATTTGTAATAATCAGATTGGAGTATTCCATAAGGGTCAAAGTTACAAGCTGATTGCAAAGAGTTTACCTCAGTTTACTGAACCAAGAGTGTGTAGCGGATAATGGTGATTGTGGTGTTCAGAGATGAGACTCAAATGGTGATCAGAGATGAGAGATTACTGGTGATTGTGGTAATCAGAGATGGGAGACTAATGGTGATTATGGTGTTCAGAGGTGAGACTTCTCCTGTGATCACAACAATAACGAACAGTTGTGTAGTGCAGAGGATTGTGTCTCGTGTTCCCAGGGTCTTAAATTGGGATTTTTAATGAATATTTTTTCTAGTGTTGTGATTATCCTAGTACATGTACAGAGTTAGATACTTTATCCTGATACATGTACAGTGTTAGATACTTTATCCTGGTACATGTACGGAGGTAGATACTTTATCCTGGTACATGTACGGAGGTAGATACTTTATCCTGGTACATGTACAGTTAGATACAGTAGACCCTCATTTAGCACGACTTTATGTTGCACGATTTGGGTATTACACGATTGAAGAATTGCGGCACATTTTTATCTAACACGACCTAAACTTGATATTACACGATTCGCTGGAGGTGAAAAAATTTTGAGCGCGCGGTTGCCCTCGGTGGGTTAAACCATTGAGTCAGTGGGGGAGTCCTACTGCTATCCCTAGCCACCCTCACCCACCCACGCATCCCTCCCAGCATTCAGTTTGATTCATACGCGTGCAGGACGACAATAATCGGGAAGCTGGCTGTGTTTATTTACATACATTTTCTCATTTTCATTGCATTTTGATAAATCTTTGTACACATAAAAAAGAGGTAAACATAAGTCTGACTGACTGACTTGACTGACTGACTTACTGACTTGACTGACTGACTTACTGACTTGACTGAATGACTTACTGACTAGACTGAATGACTTACTGACTTGACTGAATGACTTACTGACTTACTGACTTGACTGAATGACTTACTGACTAGACTGAATGACTTACTGACTTGACTGAATGACTTACTGACTTGACTGAATGACTTACTGACTAGACTGAATGACTTACTGACTAGACTGAATGACTTACTGACTTGACTGAATCACTTGACTGACTTGACTGAATCACTTGACTGACTTGACTGAATCACTTGACTGAATCACTTGACTGACTTGACTGAATCACTTGACTGACTTGACTGAATCACTTGACTGACTTGACTGAATCATTTGACTGACTTGACTGAATCACTTGACTGAATCACTTGACTGACTTGACTGAATCACTTGACTGACTTGACTGAATCACTTGACTGACTTACTGAATCACTTGACTGACTTACTGAATCACTTGACTGACTTACTGAATCACTTGACTGACTTACTGAATCACTTGCCTGACTTACTGAATCACTTGCCTGACTTACTGAATGACTTGAATGACATGAAGTTAGACACTCTACTACAACCATCGACTTCAGTACTAGAACCTCTACCATCCACCTCAGCCAAGTAGGGCCACAGCGTAACTCTCCACTCTCTTTACAATCATCCACAAACATCATTACCCACAATTTAAGGTAAGAAATACTATTATTTCTATTGCATTTGTAGTCTTAAGCAGTAATATATCACGACAATGAACTACAATTACATATTCGCCTTCAATTTTTGTAAGATCTGTTGGTCTTAAAAAACTTGTTTGGCTTTTTGGGGACTACCTGGAACATAACCCTATTTTTCCCATAAGTTCTTCTAATTATCTAACACAATTTTACCTAACACGATGTCTTCAGGAACCTAACTGCCGTGCTAAATGAGGGTCTACTGTATTTTATCCTGGTACATGTACGGAGTTAGATACTTTATCCTGGTACATGTACAGAGTTAGATACTTTGTCCTGGTACATGTACAGAGTTAGATACTCTATACTACCTATAGTCAAGATAAAGTTTATCTTGACTGTAGGTTATATTTTTAAACAATCTGTTGCCCGTTTGTATTTATTTTTATAACCATGGGAACAGAACTTTCCTCATGGTGTCTTGTTTTGAATAATATGTTCATCTATTTTTTTAAATTTCCAATAGCACTTACAAGCTCATATTTAATATAATTTTATTGTTCTATTCATTTTTAGAAAATAAATATTTTTAGCATTCTTTTTGGCTCCACTTTTAATTTAATTTACAACTGAGGCCTCTTGTTGTTCCTGTTACAGGTCACTGTTTACCTTCTACCATTTTAACCTCTTCTGTTACTCATTATTCATTCAACCTTCATCGAGTTTTTTTCATATGTAGCCCATGTCTATTTTACAAAAGCATATTAGATGATACAGGGAAAATTTGGGAAGAGCTTCAGCTGCTAATCTCCCAGTTTTCTCCTGCACGTAGTATTTACCTCCGATAAACTGAACTTCTCTGGGTTATTGGATTTTGTATCTCAAGCTAAATTTTATTTTAGTCTGTCCTTACCCTGATGTTTTGTAGAGAGACAGTGTACTTGTAGTGTAGATTCATATTCCATATTCCAAACTTCATTCCATTATGCCACAGTTAATGTTTATTTAGGTAAGTAGAATTCAATCTTCTCTTTGTACTTTTCTCCTTCTCAGCCTATAATTTCAGATTTTCTTTATATTGCCATCATTTTCTCTGGGGTGGGTCCCATTGTGACTCTTGCAGTAACCTGTTGGAGTACTTTTTTATTTGTTTACCTTCATACTCCTCCCTACATACTGGGATTTTAACTCGGGTATAACCTCAAACTCATATTTCTTCACATATTGATCTGTGAGTTGGCTCAACTTTTGTAGCACTGGACTTTAATTGGACAGTGGTAAATTATCCCACTTCCATATCATTCTTAATTCCCATTCTTATACCCATCCTTATTGTCATTCCTGGTGGCAGTTTGAAGGACCATAGACTCTTTTTACACATTACACATCTCCTCCCAGCACAGACGTCTTTTAAATGGATTAGTTATAGCATTTATTTGTTGTCCTAGCTGCTTGAGTTATCCCATGAACCTCAAGTAAACAATTTTTATAATTGTGAACTCTGGTGGACACCAGATTGTGCTTAGGTTATCCAGCTAAGTAGTGTAATGTAATTATAATAATGATGGCTGGTTAGACTTGAAACAAGCAAGAGCACATACACGACATGTCAGATGAACAGCCAAGTACATACGTATGCTTGTTGGCTTGTTTGAGTTTCAGTTTTAAAGGTCACTACTTTTACAAGTGAAGTATAGGAAATACTGGCTGAATCAGGCAAATATTCGCCTGATTCAGCTTCGATCTTTGGCACTGTTATAGCAAAATTAGCAGATCCAGTTGAAGTTCCAAACACAGTGGGATATCACCTTCCCTGGGCCTCCTGTGAATCGCTGTTGTCCTCTTGACTGTCTTCTTCAGCCTAAATCCCTCCAGGAGTCTACTGATTGAGACTTAACCCCTTCCATATATGTTCTATTTATCACTCTTAAACTTACATCCTGTCCCACTCCCAAGCATGTGCTGAGTGTTACCCCTGCTGTGGTCCATCCTGTCCCACTACCAGGCATGTGCTGAGTGTTACCCCTGCTGTGGTCCATCCTGTCCCACTACCAGGCATGTGCTGAGTGTTACCCCTGCTGTGGGCCATCCTGTCCCACTCCCAGGCATGTGCTGAGTGTTACCCCTGCTGTGGGCTATCCTGTCCCACTACCAGGCATGTGCTGAGTGTTACCCCTGCTGTGGGCCATCCTGTCCCACTCCCAGGCATGTGCTGAGTGTTACCCCTGCTGTGGTCCATCCTGTCCCACTACCAGGCATGTGCTGAGTGTTACCCCCTGCTGTGGGCCATCCTGTCCCACTCCCAGGCATGTGCTGAGTGTTACCCCCTGCTGTGGTCCATCCTGTCCCACTACCAGGCATGTGATGAGTGTTACCCCCTGCTGTGGTCCATCCTATCACACTACCAAGCATGTGCTGAGTGTTACCCCTGCTGTGGGCCATCCTGTCCCACTCCCAGGCATGTGCTGAGTGTTACCCCATGCTGTGGGCCATCCTGTCCCACTCCCAGGCATGTGCTGATCTGATCCCTCGTTGTTTCTCATAGGTCATATTGGTTCTATTTGTAAATTAATGTGCAGAACAACCACTGTGAAAAAATAGTGAAGTTCCAAGTGCTTTCATGATTTCTCACATTATCAAGAACCTTAATAATGTGAGAAATCACGAAAGCACTTAGAAGTTCACTATTTTTCACAGTGGTTGTTCTGCAGATTGTGATATCACCTGTTTACTGAGATCTTATTGCATCATTGTAAATTAATGTATGGTTAACAGGAGAGTAGTGTACTCACCTATTTGTGGTTGCAGGAATCGATTTATAGCTCTTGGCCCTGCCACAGCTCTGTATCTGCACATCAGTGTAGACACAAAAGAGTATACTCCACTATTGATTCTCTTGTCTGGCTCAACATACAGATTCTCTGTCTTTGCTAAAGGTCAGTTTGTAGTGACCATCCTTATGACACTATGGAGATATTACATCTAATCCAAGGCCTCCTACTCTTTAGGCCTGTGCAGTCACTTCCCACTATTCTTAAGGTTTTCACCAGAGACCAACACTTTAGTGTCCTGGTCAGTAACAACTTTCCACCTGACATTTTATCAAGTAGAAAGTGTACCACAAGTGTGTTCTTAACACAACATTGTTTCTGTGATCCCTTGATGCTGGTGAGGGGCTCTTGATCCAAGAAATTAGACCTGACCCCCCCCCTTATCCCTTCCTTTGAAGCTGATTGTCTCCCATTCCCCCACAAGTTTACTGTTTCCGTGAACGTAATAATAATAATGTTTCTATTATCCATTAAGGGTCTTGCTACAGTACTACCTCAGGGAATTAGTTCCTCTTAATATGCGTGGATAATTTTCACTATTGTTTCTCTTTTTAAGTCACCTTGCCTTGGTGGGATATGACCAGTTTATCAAAAAAAAAAAAAATCCACTAGTTTCCACTCCCTTAGAGAATACAAAGTCACAATATCAAAACTGGAACAATGCACAAACAAGTCACACAGGAGAAAGAAACTGATGGTAACATTTCGGTCAGACTTGGACCACTAGTCAGACATAAGCAGCTCTAACACACATTTCATTTCAGGTCTTATGTAGCTTCTGGGCTTCTTCACTCTTCCTACTTTCTTCTTGGTAAGTTCCACCTTTAATCCTGACATATACAGTGGACCCTTGAAAATAGTGATTAATCCGTTCCTGAGAGGCCGCCTATTTTCAAAATGGATGATTTTCAAAACCATTTTCCCCATAAGAAATAATGTAAATCAAATTAATCCGTTCCAGACATCCAAAAGTATTTAAAACAAAAATTTTTTTTACATAAAATGTACATTTATCTACACAGAAAACAATGAGACATGAAGTATAAAACAGTAATAACTTGACACTTACCTTTATTGAAGAGTTGTTGATGTGTGGAAGACAGGAGGAGGGTAGAGGATTTAAGAGTTACTATTTTGGAATAGGAATTCCCTTCCATAGACTTCAAGTACCAAGTCCTTTTCCGGGGTTACTTCCCTTCTTTGTCTTTTACTGCCACAGTACATTCATTACTTTAAAATATTTGTTAGTCTTAATGTAGGAAGAGAGGTGTGTAGTATTTATTTGTAGGAATTCAGTGTAGGAAGCCTGTAGACGTAGGTACACTTATGTAGCCCCCACCCAGGGCTTCACTACACAGCCATATTATTACACTACACAGCCATATTATTACACTATACAGCCATATTATTACCATGTTCACTGAGTTTAATCATTTCTAACAACTACCTTTAGATGCCATCATAAACAAAGGTAGAAGTAATGAATAATTCATGCCGAGAATTGTAAACAAACATGTATGATGGGCGGTTACTGCACCAGACGCCAGATTTACAGTTTTTTCTAATGCTGCATCAGAGAAAACGTAATGTTTACTCTTCACCCAACTCACCACTCGATAGCATATAAACATTGTATCAATGTTTATATACTACATGATATGTAACATGTTTCTTATATAATTTTGAAGAAAATATCATAGATGGAGTAATGAAAATGTCTATATTAACCTAAAATAAAACATTTAACCTAAAATAAGACATTTGTTTGAGCTTGACTCTGGTGTGGGGAAGTACCCTGGCTGATTTGTGTGGGGAAGTATCCTGCCTGGTGTGGGGAAGTCCCTGCCTGGTGTGGGAAGACCCTGCCTGGTGTGGGAAGTACCCTGCCTGGTGTGGGGAAGTACCCTGCCTGGTGTGGAAGTACCCTGCCTGGTGTGGGGAAGTATCCTGCCTGGTGTGGGGAAGTACCCTGCCTGGTGTGGGGAAGTACCCTGCCTGGTGTGGGGAAGTACCCTGCCTGGTGTGGGGAAGTACCCTGCCTGGTGTGGGGAAGTACCCTGCCTGGTGTGGGGAAGTACCCTGCCTGGTGTGGGGAAGTACCCTGCCTGGTGTGGGGAAGTACCCTGCCTGGTGTGGGAAGTACCCTGCCTGGTGTGGGAAGTACCCTGCCTGGTGTGGGGAAGTCCCGCCTGGTGTGGAAGTACCCTGCCTGGTGTGTGGAAGTACCCTGCCTGGTGTGGGGAAGTACCCTGCCTGGTGTGGGGAAGTACCCTGCCTGGTGTGGGGAAGTACCCTGCCTGGTGTGGGGAAGTACCCTGCCTGGTGTGTGGAAGTACCCTGCCTGGTGTGGGGAAGTACCCTGCCTGGTGTGTGGAAGTACCCTGCCTGGTGTGGGGAAGTACCCTGCCTGGTGTGGGGAAGTACCCTGCCTGGTGGGGAAGTACCCTGCCTGGTGTGGGGAAGTACCCTGCCTGGTGTGTGGAAGTACCCTGCCTGGTGTGGGGAAGTACCCTGCCTGATTTGTGTGGGGAAGTACATTGCCTGGTGTGGGGAAGTACATTGCCTGGTGTGGGGAAGTACCTTGTCTGGTGTGTTCTTTATAATAATAATAATAATAATAGTTTATTTGGACATGATACAAAGAATTACATTTGGTTTTTGAGATTACATGAGGTGTACATGCCAAAAGCCCCTAGTATGCAGGGCATTTTGGGCAGACTTAAAATTAACTTAAAACTAAATTGTAAGAATTTTTGTAGATAGTATACAATGAGTAAAGGTGAGTATTTAAGCTATGAAATTTGAACATAGTTTAGATATGACATTTTTTAAATATAGTTTTGTACTTTTGTCTTCATTATAAAATTAATTAAATCAGATTTAAACAAATTCAATTGATTAGTCAGGTTTTTACGTTAAGTGATTATTCTACTTTGCTGGGAATGTTTGATATGGAGCAATTAGCTTTGGGTGAGAAGGTGTTTTTTAGCATCGTTTTGAATTGGGGTACAGGTAGGGTTTCTTTGGCAATGACAGGTAATGAATTCCAAATTTTCGTGCCTTGTATATGCATTGAGTTTTTACATAGTGTTAGGTGGACACGGGGAACATCGAGGAGTGATCTGTGTCTAGTGTTATGGTCATGTGTCCTGTTAAAATTAGAATTCTATCGTGTTTCTCGCATTCTTTAGCAAAGAGCTGGCACTAGGAGCTTTCTTTGGGCCCATGGTGGTTTATTTAGCAGTTGCAAGCACTAAAACAAATAGAATAATGACAAAATGTATGGTATGAATGCGTGGGTGGCGGTCACTCGCTGGTAAACAATGGCACACTGACGCTCAATGTGGTGTTTATGTGCCCAGGCGGCAGGGAGGCCACGCGGACACGTTTCAGACCACCAACGATTTTCAAGGAAATGGACTATTTTCAAGTCTATTTTTGCCAAAAAAGTGAACGATTTTCAAATTTGCTGATCTTCAAGGGAGACGATTTTCAAGGGTCCACTGTACAGGTGTTCCTCGACTTTTGATGGTTTGACCCAGGATATTTAAACTTTATGATGGTGCGGCAGCAATTACTTTGGAGATGAAACTTGATATAATTACCCAACATGAAGGTGGAAAGTTCATAACTTGTATTCATTTATTTAATTTTCAATACTGGTATTTAGTTAGTTACGGTAATTATTTGTTTATTTACTTATTCAGCGACAGTAGCTATTTACTTATTCGTATCATATTCATATTAGACTTACGAATTAGGATATTTTTGACTTACGATGGATTCATGTTACATTGGTGTCCCATTTTAAATCGATGGTACAGTTGTCACTACATGCCCTGGTGTGGGGTAGCTTAAATAATGCCTTATAAAGTCTAGGTGAATACTTACATTTATGATTAATCCTCCTCAGGCACTGAAATTTGTTCAACAATCCTCTCGAACAACAATTTAAACTATTACAAAAATAGGCATACAGTGGACACTTGAAAATCGTGATTAATCCGTTCCAGAGAGTCTGCCAAAATTCAAAATTCACAGTTTTCAAAACCATTTTCCCCATAAGAAATACTAATGTAAATCAAATAAATCCATTCCAGACACCCAAAAGTATTAAAAAAAAAATTTTTTACACATTAAATATACAGTGGACCCTCGGTTTTCATGTATCTCCGTTTTTGCCAATTTCAGTTTTCTCGCACTTTTTTTGTGGAAATATTACCTCCGTTTTCGCCGATTGGCTCCATTTTCGTCAATGGTACGGAACCTGTCCAGTGCCCAGTGCGCATACAAAGCCCGCAAGCCCGCCTCCCACACACATTCTCAAGCAGTGTACCATTGTTTCTGGTTGAGTGAACATTATCCTCCAAGTTCATACAAAAAATTTCTTAACAATCCATTGTTTTTGGCCCTTGCTTATTGTGTGTGACTGCTAAATAAGCCACCATGGGCCCAAAGAAAGCTCCTAGTGCCATTCCTTTGGTAAAGAAAGTGAGGAATACCATAGAATTAAAGAAAGAAATCATAGCAAAGCATCAAAGTGGAGTCGATAAAGGCTATAGCGCCAGCCAGCGATAAAGTGTAGCACTAAAAGTGTAGCAAGTAAGTTATGCGATTAAGCGATAGAAAAATGACGACACGAAACTTAACTCCTCCATTGTTGTTTGAGAAATATAGGGGCACTGAGACCAGAGCTGCCCTCTGCCACCGTCTCCTCCAAGATAAGTGTAAATATTTCTTATTTATAAAGTGTAAATATTTCTTATTTATAAATTAAAGTGTAAATATTTCTTATTTATAAATTAAAGTGTAAATATTTCTTATTTATAAATTAAAGTGTAAATATTTCTTATTTATAAATTAAAGTGTAAATATTTCTTATTTATAAATTAAAGTGTAAATATTTCTTATTTATAAATTAAAGTGTAAATATTTCTTATTTATAAATTAAAGTGTAAATATTTCTTATTTATAAATTACGTACATTGTTTCACTGTGAATACTGGTGGTGCCTCCACCACCACCATCACCAACACTATATGTACGGCTTATGGTCAGTGGCCCTTATAAACCCAACAACAATAACTATCACCAGTCCTCACATTCGTAATGACATATTTTATTTATTCTAGAGTATATAGCATGTTTCTATGTTATTAATATTGTTTATTATGTCATATTAATGAATTAATTGAATTTACATTATATTTCTTATGGGGAAAATGGTTTCAGTTTTCGCCGATTATAGTTTTAGCCGATCCCTCTGGAACAGATTAAACACGGAAACCAAGGGTCCACTGTACATTTAATTACACAGAAAACAATGACATATGAAGAATTAAACAATAATATCTTGACACTTACCTTTATTGAAGAGTTGTTCATGTGTGGAAGATGGGAGGAGGGGAGAGGAAGGAGGAGTTGCTAATGTTTGGAAGGGTAATCCCCTTCCATTAACACTTCAGGTACCAAGTCCTTTTATGGGGTTACTTCCCTTCTTTGTTTTTAAATGCCACTAGGACCAGGTTGAGAGTCACTGGACCTCTGTCTCACAAAATAACTGTCCAGAAAGGTCTGTTTCTGGCG
>WNWK01025671.1:0-28290 GCA_009830355.1 Cherax destructor
GGACCAAACTTCCGGTTCAGAAGCACCATTCTTGTGGGGGAATGTACCCCTACGATAAAGTGGACTGTTAATATTGCTATACTTAGCTTGTAGATGCATCCACGAATACCCAGCCATCCCAGTAATCATTGTTTGATGCAGACGTTCACATCTTCCACAGGGCTGTATGGGTGAATAAAATTCTGTATGAGACTTATATTATTGCCCCAAAGGAGCGTATGCCATATAATCAGTCATTGAATGGACTGAAAGGCGGTTTACTCACGGTGTTTGGGCGGATCGCCCACGTGTGACTGGGTGAATGATAAATCTGTCTAGAACAAAATATGTATTCCTAACTGCGCAGTTGGTGACATCTATGTCTAAGCAGAGTTACATGGGTATTTGTAACGGACCCTTAATTCACATCCGGATATCGTTGTCTTGATTTGTAGAACGCTGATGAGTCACTGTCTTGTTTTCGATGGAGTTCTGTATCGATTGTCTCTCTACGTTTGTCTTTTAGCAGTAATAAGAAGCTGCGCACACTTCTGAATATACAGCGATTTTAAATCACTAAACGCACTGGAACAGAGTTCTTATCCGATTTCCCGACGATAGTGGAGATTGAATAATCAAACGGACATCCACGACTAATGTCTTTGTTAGGTTAAATCACCTCGCGCCATATGATCCTTTTCTTTGGTGGCAGATGATCATTGATGTATAAGAGGAAGAGCAGGGGACCAAGGACACTTCCCTGCAGTACTCCGGTGTCAAGTGGTCATGTCGTGGAGGTTGTGGCTTTAATGGTGACATACTGATACCACTATTCCATAGTGGTCAAGTTTGTGGAGTAGGATGCCGTGGTTTACTGTGTCGAAAGCTTTCCTTAGGTCAATAAAAAGTCCTAATGGGTATTCCTTATTTTCCAGTGCTGTGTAAATCAGGTCTATCATTTTTACTATTGCATCGTTAGTGCTTTTATTTTTCCTGAAGCCAAATTGGCAGGGGTTGAGTATGCTTTGTGTCGTTATAAACGAGTATAATCTTTTGAGCAAAAGTTTCTCAAAGATTTTTGGATAGCAACGGTAAGTTTGAAATTGGCCTATAGTTGTTTACGTCTGTGGGGTCGCCACCTTTGTGTATTGGTGTAACCCTTGCTGTTTTGAGTAGTGTCGGGAAAGTGCTAGTTTCTAGTGATTTGTTAAAAAGTAATGAAATAGCATGCGAAAGGACATTATTATTATTATTTATTATAATCAAATAGAAGCGCTAAACCACAGGGGTTATACAGCACTGCAGGTTATTGTAGGATGCAGGGAGAGTGGGTTGTAAGAGGGAGATGGACGATTAGTAGGGTATGGAGTGCAAGATGACGGTGGATAGTGCAGGGGTGGAGGGTAGCAAGAGATCGAGGTAGAAGGGACTGAGGGAGGTGCTAGAGGTATAATCTTCAGAGTTTGTGTAGTAAGTCAGTTTCTGTCAAAAAGTCAATGAGAGAGTCAGGATTAAAGGAGGGTCCATCTGCAAGAAGGGAAGGTAAAGAAAGGGCCGCAGAGCGAAGACGTCGTTGGAGGTAAATTCTGCGTGCTCGTTGATAGAGTGGGCAGTCCAGCAGAATATGTCGAACAGACACTGGAACCTGACAATGCTCACAGAGAGGGGCAGGGAGCCTCTCCATGAGATACCGTGAGTAAGACGAGTGTGGCCGATGCGAAGACGGGAGAGTGTAGTCTCCCAACCTCGACATTGGTGACAAGAAGGCCAGAAACCTATAACCGGTTTAATAGAATGAAGTTTGTTATTCATCAGGTCAGACCAGCGTTGTTGCCAACGGGTGCGAAGGTGGGTAGCAATGACCGCAAAATAGTCCGTGAAAGGAACACCTCTATATGAAACTGGAAGGTCATGTACTGCTGACCGCACAGCACTGTCTGCCTGTTCATTGCCCTGTACGTCAACATGACCAGGGACCCAACAAAAGACAATATCTTTATGCTTGCTAAAGATACGGCATAACCAAAGGTGGATACGAAAAACTAGGGGGTGAGGTGTATCAATTTTACGGATAGCCTGTAAAGCACTAAGGGAGTCTGAAACGACCACAAATGGTGATACAGGCATAGATGCAATACGGATAAGTGCCACAAGAATGGCATACAATTCAGCCGTAAATATGCTAGCCGAGGGTAATAGATGCCCTCGTACGACGCTGTCCGGAAACACTGCTGCGAATCCGACGCCGTCAGATGACTTTGAACCATCGGTGTATACTGTGATGGCATGGGAATGAGAACGGAAATGGTCTAGAAAGAAAGAGCGAGAAGCCGCCGTAGGTAGTTGGGCTTTCGCGCAAGGTAGAGGAATAGAACAGACACGGACAGCAGGAACTTCCCAAGGGAATAGAGGAAAGGGTGAAGCCACATGAACATATAAAGGCGGAAGCTGAAGGGAAGACAAGAGTGAATGCAGACGAAGAGAAAAGGGACGAAGTAAACAGGGGCGACGAACAAATAACGAGCGTCTACTAACATCTGTGACAATCCTATACATGGAAGGATTGCGGAGGTCATGAGAGCGAACATAATAGCGAATGCAATGTGCATCACGACGATCGGACAAGGATGGAATGTTCGCTTCTACATAGAGGCTCTCAACCGGGGAAGAACGAAAAGCACCAAGGCATAAGCGTAATCCCTGGTGATGGATGGGATTAAGGCTGGAAAGAGTGGCAGGAAAAGCTGCCGAATATATCTGGTCACCATAATCGAGTTTCGATAAAATTAGGGCCGAATGTAGGCGAAGGAGAGTTCTATGATCAGCCCCCCATGAAAGATGTGCGAGGGTTTTAAGGAGGTTCAGCCGGCTATGACAAGTCGCCTTCAGAGAGGTAATGTGAGGTTTCCAGGACAATCTGCGGTCAAACAGGAGGCCGAGAAACCTGACTGTATCACGTTCTGGGATACGTGAGCCGTATAGGTACAATGGATGATCAGAGACCACTGAACGTCTAGTGAACGTAATTTGATGAGTTTTGCCACTAGAAAATTTAAACCCGTGAGTGGTGGCCCAATCAGAAACCCGGTTGATGGCATGCTGGAGGGAAACTGCAATGAGGTGACAGTCAGCACCTGCACAAGCTATAGCAAAGTCATCCACATAGAGTGATGACCAAATATTGGATGGGAGAACAGATGCCAGATTATTTATAGCAAGCAGAAAAAGTGTTGTGCTCAGAACACATCCCTGGGCGACACCTTCAGCTTGGACAAATTCCGGGGAGAGTTCATTACTAACCCGGACCCGGAAATGTCTGTCAGTTAAGAAGGCCTTAAGAAAGAATGGTAGGTTGCCTCGGAGGCCTAAGGAGTGGGCCTGGGCCAAGATATTATATCTCCAAGTTGTATCATACGCCTTCTCAAGGTCGAAAAAGATAGCGATAACCGAATGGTTATTCGCAAAGGCATTACGAATATACGTATCCAAGCGCAGCAAGGGGTCAATGGCAGAACGGCCCTTACGGAAGCCATACTGACTAGGGGAGAGACTATTGTGAGTCTCTAAATACCACATCAAACGTCTATTAACTAGACGTTTCATCACCTGCAAACTGCACTGGTAAGAGCGATGGATGGTAGTGAGAGGATCACGTCCCGTAGCACCTGGTTTTCGAAAAGGGAGAACAATAGCAGACTTCCACAGCTGGGGAATAACTCCTTGCGACCATATAAGATTAAAGAGTCGTAAGAGGACAGTAAGAGCAGACTGATGTAAATGCTGTAGCATACGAATATGTATGCCGTCTGGCCCAGCTGCCGATGATCGGCAAGCAGAGAGTGTTGCCTCCAGTTCCTGAAGGGTAAAAGGCACATTATAATCTAAGTGCTTTAACTTGCTGGCAGACTTAGAAGAAAGGAACGAGGGGCATAGATGGAGCCCCTGAGAAATGCGGACGAGATGATAACCAATTTCAGTGGCAACGGCAAGAGGGTGTGCTATATCGACACCAGCAACCTGAAGAACAGGAGCCGGGTCGGAGGAGAATTTACCACTTAATTTCCGCACTTTCTTCCAGACTGCACTCATCGAGGAAGCCGAAGTGACAGTAGAAACGTAATCTCGCCAGCAAGTGCGTTTAGCATCACGTATGACACGGCGAGCAATAGCTCTCTTCTGCTTGAAATCAAGGAGTCTCTCTGTGGTTCTGTTATACCGATACCTGCCCCATGCAGAGCGTTTCAAACGCACTGCCCGAACACAAGCAGGAGACCACCAAGGCACGCACTTCTGAGGATGCTTGCCCGAGGTTTGGGGAATAGAATGTGAAGCCACTGTGAAGATGGAGGACGAAAAGAGATATAAAACCTCATCAATGGAGGACGAGGTAGGAACTTCATGAAAGGCAGTAAGATGTGCGTAAAGGTCCCATTTCGCCTGGTCAAATTGCCAGCGTGGGCAATGAAGAGGTGGAGAAAACAGAGGGGACTTAAGGATGATTGGGAAATGATCGCTGTCATGTAAGTCCGGGAGGACAGACCAGGTGAAGTCAAGGACAGTAGATGAAGAGCAGATGGAAAGATCGATGCAGGAGAAAGAATGAGTTCGGGGATCAAAATGGGTAGGAGTACCCGTATTTAAAACATGGAGGGGAAGAGAAGCAAGAAATGCCTCCAACTGAATACCACGGGAGTCACAGTGCGACCCTCCCCAGAGAAAATGGTGTGCGTTAAAATCGCCAAGTAATAGAAGGGGTGGCGGTAAGGAAGAAACCAGGAAATCAACATCTGGGATAGACATTGCCCGTGAAGGGGAGAGATATAAAGAACAGAGTGTATACCACTTATTCAAGTGGATACGGGCTGCGGTGTAATGTAAGGAAGAAGGAACATAGAGCTGACGGTATGGAACACAAGTGCGTATAAGAAGAGCACTTTCGTTAAAGGTTCCATCAGAAAAAGGATCCGATGAATATAACAAATCATAGCCTGAAAAGGGCCTGATAACAGTGGATTGTAATTTGGGTTCTGAAACAGACCCCAACAGGGGAAAACTGAGAGGGCAACACCTGAAGCTCACCCCGGTTACCCCTGAGGCCTCGGATATTCCACTGCAAATAAGCTATGATTTATGGAGAGAAAGATATAAGTGGAAGCGAGAGGAATCTATGGACTAGGGTTAGAAAAGTCCACGTGTGGAGGTAGCGGAAGACCTGTAATCAGAGAAGGAGGAGGACGTTGTGAAGGAAGGGGGGGTTGAGACGAAGAGAGATGAGGAACCTCAGGTGGAGTAGTTTCCATCATCGGTCCAGAAATATATTCTGCAATAGCTTCCAGTGTTTCGGAAGTCAAAGATGCAGAATGTGGGACTACATTAAAAATGGAAGAAGAGTGAGCAACAATCGGGGAGTCTATAGACTGTACTAAAGTAGAGGGCGAGGAGATAGAAGAGGAAACTGTCGAAGGGGCTTGGGAGGGGACAGGGGATGAAGGTAGTGTATGAGGAGGAGGATGAACCTCCACACACGTTATAGAACTAGTCAGAGGCGAAGAACCTGGCAGTAGGGATTTTTTGCCGGGCTTATGAGAAGGAGGGGGGCGCTGAGGTTTAGGTGAAGGACGAGGACGTGTAGACTCAGAATTGTGTGAGTGAGTAGAGGAAGGAGTGTGGACAGTATGGGAAGCTGAGGTAGGGACCTCGGAGCCAAGAATATCAAAAGGATTCGAGACAGGGGTGATTGAGGATGAGGCGACCACAGAGAAAGCCGTGGAAGTTGGGACCCCAGAAGTGGGGCGACGTTTAGCAATTCAAGAATAGGAAATGCGGGGAAGTCTCCCTTGAAGGCGTAGATGAGAGACGGCCATAGCATATGAGAAGCCTTCCGCCTCTTTGAGACAACGGATTTCCCGCTCATTCAGGTAAACCTGACAACGGCGAGAATATGATGGATGTGCCTCATGACAGTTAAGGCAAGAGGGAGGGAGAGTACAAGAAGAACTGACATGGTCGTCAGCACCACAGACTGGGCATTCGGCCATGGACCTGCAATATTTCGCTGGATGACCAAAACGCCAGCAGTTTCTACACTGTTGTTGTGTAGGGGTCACCTTTCGGACTTGTAAACGTTGACCTGCAATGTAAACCGAAGGTGGTAGTTCATGGCAGTCAAATGTTAAACGAGCTATATTGCAAGGATAACGTCTTCGCTTATTGGCAGGGAGGACAAAAGTGTCAACTTTAAGGATAGGGAGTTCTTGGAGCTCAAGCTGCTCGAAAATGTCATCACCACATGTCTGGAAATTCCATTGGACAATGGTGTGGGGCAAAATGACAGAACCACAACAAGAATTGAGGGAATGGTGCTTGTCAATAGTAACAGGAGCAGAATCTTTGGTTGTAAGAAGAGAAAGATCGCGAGCTTGGCCAGCATTCTGGACCATGATGATGCGAGTGCCGCTCTTGTGAGCGTGAAATGAGATGTCTTTACCAACATGGCGTAGCAGAGCTTTACCAATACTATGGTCTGAAAGATAGGTATTAGGAGAAGTCGGTCGCAGAGTAAAAAACTTTGTCCATTGAGTAGTTTGAAACAGAGAGTTTAAGGGGAGTGAGTGACGAGCTGGTCGTTTCTGAGATGAACGAGAAGGAAGCGTCGAATCGTCATGTGTGGGTCTTGGTCGTTTGGGTGTGGGACCGGGGGTGGTCCGATGGGAGACTGGCGAGTGATTCGAAAATTGCCGCACCATCGAGGGAGAAGCCGGAATCAAGGTCAGAGAAGAGCGAAGGTCAGACGTATCGAAAGGGCCAGTCAGGTCCCTGGTACCTGAAGCAGGTGACGAACCGGCACCAGCAAGAGTTACAGGGGCATGAGAGGTGTCCAAAGAGTTGTCCGTTAACGAGGCAGGATCAGTACTGGGTGCGGTATCAGGAAGGGGCCTGGGGGTAGAGGGTTCATGGATTGGGTCAGCCATGGTTAGGTTACTTCTTTCTTTTTATTTTTAAGAAAAAAAAAAGAAAGAAAAGAAAATAAAAAGAAAAAAAGAATAAAAAAAGGGGGGAACGTGGAGGAATAGCTCCTAGGAGGAATGAAAGGGAGCGCAAATCCCCCTCCGCGCCCAAGAGGATCTCAACACCGCAAGTAGTGCAGATGCTGCATGGAACCCGTGCCATACCCTACCCTTCATGCCAGTAAACCAGCAATCCAGGATAGCAACCTCACATCCACGGAGCCATCTCGGTGGACAAAAGAGAGGGCGGCCGGATATCCACCACAAAGCATACCGCCTTCGGCCACCACCCTCGGAATCCGAAAGGTGGCCTCCAGAGATACACCCGTCGCCCGAAAGATACCCAAGGCCACCCCCGGGTGACCGGAGAGGGATCAGGACATCCCCAGGCGATCCAGATTCCACGGCAAACTACACCACCGCCAAGGACCTCAATGGAATGGGATGGACTACGATACCCTTCCCCCTACCTAGGAACTAGAATGCCTGAGGAGAGAAGCTCCCAGGGTAAAACTGGGAAGGAAATAAGGGAGGGATGAGGAGGAGGAGGAGGAGGAAAGGGAAAAGAAAGGATGGGGAAGATGGGAAAAGGGAGGGGGGATTGGGGGGTAATTAGGTTCGGTCTGAGGAAGAAGACCAAGAGGTCAAATTCCTCAGACCGATAGCCTCTTTACCGCGACAAGGAGCCCCCCTTAAAGAGGGCGAAAGGACATGAGCGGCTCGTTTGTATATTAATGGTAGGACTTGAGACAGATTCCCTGATTTATTTATAAGTGACTTGATTATCATGGTGACTTCAGTGGGTTCAGTAGGTGCAAAATAGAAGGAGGATGGGAAATTCCCATCTAGGTAATCACTTGCTCGGGCATTGGTATCTTGGATTTTACTAGCAAGATTTGATCCTATGGTTGAGAAGTCTTTTATCTTGTTTACTGTATCAATAGGCTGTAGTGGTGTTTCGTTTGGTTTAGTTAGGACAATATCCCTAGTTTTTTTTTTCAGTTTGTGGGTGCCCATAATCTGTGAGAGTGTTTTCCAGGTCTTTTTTATATCTCCTCTTGTTTCAGTGAATCTGCTGGAGTAGTACAATTGTTTGGCTTTTTTTATTAGTTTGGTGAGAACTGATGAATAGTGTTTAATAAACTCTTTATGTATGAATCCCCGTCTATATTGCTTTTCATATTGATGTTTCTTGTTAATGGATTTTAGTAAGCTGTTAGTTAGCCATGGGCAACCTAGCCGTTTATTCGTAATCTGTTTCATTTTTATAGGACAATGTTTGTTGTATAGTCTATGTAATTTATTAAGAAAGTTGTCTGTCCAATCATCGATACCCTTGGCGTTTGAGAATTCTATAGCCCAGTCAACCGTCTCTAGCTCTGCTGTGAAGTTATTTATTGATGCCTGGTCATGGAGTCTAAATGAAACTTTGGTGTATTCTAGTGGTGGTTTACTAATGTTTGTTAAGAGGAAGGTGGGGTAGTGGTCTGTAGTGCTGTCTGTTATTATCCCCGATTTAAGGGGGGCTAGTATATTGGTCAATATATGGTTGCACTCATCTCAGTAAGCCTGGTTGGTTTGGTTATTGTTGGTATGAGAAGTGTGTTGTTCATATTGTTGATGAAATCGGTTACTGGCTGGTCATCTGGTAGGCCAAGGTTGATGTTGAAGTCTCCAGCTAAGATAAGGTGGTGTTTGTTCATTTGGTTGTTTGTTATTAGCATTTTTAGTTGATCACTAAAATTTGGGATGTTTGTATGAGGCATCCGGTAAATGGCCCCGATTATTATGGGAGTCTTAAGGTTTTGTGCAGTAAAATTAGCAAAAATATATTCTCCATATTCATCACTATAGCAAGTGGTGTCACAACAGGATATTTCATTAGAGTAATAGATTGCAATACCTCCCCCAACTTGGTGTGGTCTGCAGTTGTGTATTGCTGTGTATCCTGGTAGCGAGTAGATATCTATTGTATCCTGCTTAAGCCAGGTTTCAGTAAGAACAATACATGTGAAGGTTGTCTTTAGGGAATCAAGGAGGGCAAGGAGGTCATCATAGTGTTTGCTTCAGTTCAGTTCAGTTCAGACTCTCAGGTAAGGACCCACTAGGGGCGAGGGGGAAGTGGGGACAGACGAAGAATAGCCGGTGAGAGGAAGAGCTGAAGGAGAAGAGAAAGAGTCAGGACTAAACCCAACAGTCTAACTACTTTGCATATTAATATGCCAAGATTGGATAGTGTTTGCTTAAGGATCGGACGTTGTAGTTAAGAACTGTTATACTTTTAATAGTATTGTTATTATACTATTATACTATTATTATAGTATTGTTATTATACTAGTAATGCATGAACATATTGTAACTTGAATTAAAATATACAACTAAACTAAACTCAACCAATTTCTCTTGTATTGTCTTTTTATTGTATGTATAATCAGATTGAAATTTTAAATAATACAGAACTAGAATAAACTCAATCAATTTCTCTAGCATTAAGTCTTTAGTGAATAAGTGTTTAGAATAGGCTGCCCCTAATGTCATGGCATGCCAGTGGCACTCCTTGCATTACAGTTTTATAATTGTAACTACCAATAACAATGTACACTTGTAACATGCATTGAAATAAAAATATTATTATTATTATTATTATTAATAGTGTTTAGGACAGTTTTGGCTTGTGATGCTGTGTAGTAGAGGCAGTTACTTTCCAATAAATTTTGATTGGGTGTTAAATTATATAGGTTTAGATCAGGGTCGATGTGATCATTCATCATTTAGGTTAAATAGTAATTTTTTTATATCATGTATAGTGAGGTGAGTTCTAGTACTGATATCTGTAGTAAGGGGATGTTTGGACAAGTATATAGCTAATGCACATTGGTCAAATAGAGTATAGTAACAAATAAACATAATAATAATAATAATAATAAATAACAATAATAATAATAATAATAATAATAATAAACATTGTTTTCAATAAAAAAAAAAAAAAAAAAAAGAAAATAAAAAGAAAAAAAGAATAAAAAAGAATAAAAAAAAGGGGAACATGAAGGAATAGCTCCTAGGAGGAATGAAAGGGGTGTAAATCCCCATCCGCGCCCAAGAGGACCTCAGCAATAAGGTTCCGTCTGAGGAAGAAAACCAAGAGGTCCAATTCCTTAGACCGATAGCCTCTTTACCTCGTCAAGGAGCCTTCATCTCAAGGGGCGGGGTACCTGGCCAGCCTTCATCTCAAGGGGCGGGGTACCTGGCCAGCCTTCATCTCAAGGGGCGGGGTACCTGGCCAGCCTTCATCACCTGGAATAATTGGTGGTGCTGATACTGGTACAGGTGCAGACATTGGGGGATCAAGGAAAACTGCACCAGTAGTGAACCTGGCCACAAAATATCATAGCATAGACAAATCAAAGCTGTACAGATTTTATGCCAAGAGTATCTGTTGGCATGGAATATCTGAAAAAGCAAGTGGGGCGTCCAATTTTGATGATCCCCCCCAAAAAAATACTTCAACCTCATAACCAATGGTGTATTCATCAGTCCACGAAAGACAATGTTTCAACACATACTGTCAGGCACTCAAAGTACAGATCCCACAATCCATGGTAATTACAACCACTCTAGAGAAAAAAAAAATTAGTGCAAGGAAGAAAACAAAACTGGGGAGAAATAACAGAAATACACTGCCTTGGAGCAAAGGCACACTGCCTGGATTAAAGGCACACTGCCTGGAGTAAAGGCACACTGCCTGGATTAAAGGCACACTGCCTGGAGTAAAGGCACACTGCCTGGATTAAAGGCACACTGCCTGGAGTAAAGGCACACTGCCTGGAGTAAAGGCACACTGCCTGGATTAAAGGCACACTGCCTGGAGTAAAGGCACACTGCCTGGAGTGAAGGCACACTGCCTGGAGTGAAGGCACACTGCCTGGAGTGAAGGCACAGTCAGTGCCCAACTCCAGAACAAAAGATATTTGTGCCAGAAAATAAAGCCCCCCTCCCCAACAAAAAAGCAATACAAAAACATTTGTATTTACATATATACAAGGTCTAAAGTTATTAAGAAACAAGAAAATACCTTTGATCCGTGGACTCCTCACATAGTCAAATGCAATGTTTGCGGCTTTCATAGAGACGCACACAAAGGATCACTTTGACTACGAAATATGGATCCAAGGGCAAAACTTATTTAAGATGTGACAGAAAGAATAGGCAAAAGTATGGTTTTGGCTTGTATGTCACAAATGATGTAGTTGATGTTTTGGAAGTAAAAATTGAAAATCAAAATCATGTCACTGTGGCTGTACACAAGCCACCAGTTGCAACTTCACAATTATTCAGTGAACACCTTTTGAAAATTGACTACAGTCTGGAAAGCTTTCCAACCCCACCTTTAAATATCTTGTTGCCCAGTGACTTTAACTTAAAACACCTATAATGTGGGAATGTGGCAAATAATCTCTAAATTATAAATTTAGTCAAATTGACTGGAATTTCTCGACTTGGAATCTATATTCAAATAACTTCCTGGAGGTAATTAAAGACTGCTTTTTAAAACAGTTTTTGGCGGAACTAACGAGAGGAAATAACTTCACTTCATGAAGATGCAGTCTATCTACCCATCTCTCTCTCTCTCCTATCTTACTTCTGTTATCTCTTCATGGAACTCCAACAGGTTTGTGACGCAAGATTTTCCTTCCCTGAAGCCGTGCTGGTTGTCATGCATGCACCTGTTCCTTTCTACGTTCTCCACCACTCTTCTCCTGATAATCTTCTCTATAACTTTTCATACTACACATGCTAGCGACACTGGTCTGTAATTTACAGGAGCTTGTCTGCCTCCTTTCTTAAAAATCAAGATTACATTTGCTGTCTTCCACACCTCAGGCAGTTGCCCTGTTTCCATAGATTTATTGAAGATTGTTGTTAGTGGCACACACTGGGGACCTGATTCCTCTCTCAAGGCCCAAGGAGGCATACTATCTGGGACCACCGCCTTCTAGGTATCTAGTTGTCCTTGCATTTTCTTCAAATCCTTCACGGTAGTGAGCAGTGTGTCCAGCAAATCCAGGAGTATACCTGGAGAGGGTTTCAAGGGTCAACGTCCCCGCAGCCCGGTCTGAGACCAAGCCTCTTGGCGGATCAGGGTCTGATCAACCAGGCTGTTACTGCTGGCCGCATGTAAACTGACATAAGAACCACAGCCCGGATGATCATGTACTGACTTTTGGTGCCTGTCCAGAGCCTTCTTCAAGACAGCCAGGGGTCAATTGGTAATCCCCCTTATGTATGCTGGAAGGCAGATGAACAGTCTTGGGCATCTGACACTTACTGTGTTGTCTCTTAATGTACAAGTGGCACCTCTGCTTTTCTTTGGGGGATGTTGTATCTCCTGCAGAGTCTTGTGCTTTCGTAGGATGTGATTTTTGTGTGCAAGTTTGATAATAATAATATTTTATTGTGACATGATACAAAGATGTACATATAGTTGAAAAAGTAAAATGGGGTGTACGTGCCAAAAGCCCCTTATATGCAGAGCATTGTGGGCAGTCTTAAAATTAATTATGCTATAATAGATTAAATGGTAAAAAGACAATTTACAAAATAAGCAAAATTGAGTAAGCAATGAAATTTGAACATAAATGGTAAAAATTATAGTAGACAATTTATTAAATCAGATCTAACAAATCAAATCAATTACGTACGTAGTTTGATCATCATCTGTGTGTCTCCCAAACTGCCAGAAGTACTTGTAGCCAAGCCTAAGCCTGGCCACTACAACATCAGTCAGTACTTGTAGCCAAGCCTAAGCCTGGCCACTACAACATCAGTCAGTACTTGTAGCCAAGCCTAAGCCTGGCCACTACAACATCAGTCAGTCTGTTCACATTGCAAGTTGCTCCATAAACATACTTATCTACATTGCACAATACAGCATAGAATTCCACCACAAAAATATGTTCATAACTGACTTGCAATCTCCTCTATAAAATAAGTTTAATTATCTAGTCAGTGTAAAATGTGGACACAGCCTCAAGATTTCAGATATCCTATCATTAACCACTGAAACAAAGTGGCCACCCCCGTCCCACCCTTGGATCAACAAAGTGGCTCCCCAGTCCCACCCTTGGATCAACAAAGTGGCCACCCCCGTCCCACCCTTGGATCAACAAAGTGGCCACCCCAGTCCCACCCTTGGATCAACAAAGTGGCCACCCCCATCCCACCCTTGGATCAACAAAGTGGCCACCCCAGTCCCACCCTTGGATCAACAAAGTGGCCACCCCAGTCCCACCCTTGGATCAACAAAGCACCATATAATGGCATATTGTCTATTCCTTCCACAGGCAGAAATCAGGATGAACAAAAATACGTATATAAAAAAATGGGGGGGGGGGAGGAAAAATATAATTAGAGATGAAAGTAAGGTAGGACTTAACTGTCTCAGTTAAGAATATATACTTCCATCACCTGTTCTTGTAGTTGTAAGTAAAGTAGTAGTAGATGTAAGGGAAGTAGTAGTAAGTAAAGTAGTAATAAGTAAAGTAGTAGTAAGTATAGTAGTAGTAGGTAAAGTAGTAGTAAGTAAAGTAGTAGTAGAAGTAAAGTAGTAGTAGTAGTAAGTAAAGTAGTAGTAAGTAAAGTAGTAGTAGAAGTAAAGTAGTAGTAGTAGAGGTGAAAGGAGGTAAAGTTGTAGCAGAAGACACAATTGTAGTAGAGCAGAAAACACAATAAGAATCACATAGGATAGTTAAGACATAAGGAATTAGTTGTGATCAATACTTGTTGTTAATATAGTATCACCTGGGTAATGACCAGTTGGCACACTATCAGGGTTTTGATAAAGCACTTGCATGGACACTATGTACATGGCTCAAGGCTGAATGAAAATATTTAATAAAAATTGCAATTTAATAAATCAAACACACACTACAGAAAAAATGTTATTTGTCACAAAAACATTTGCAAACACTGGCAGATACCTGTAAAAGATCACTCACATAAGTATACACTCTGCCATAACAACAACTGCTCTTATACAGTCTCTCAACAGACTTTGTTTACAACTTCCCTGATCCAGGTGACACCTAAGTTCTTTCCTCACACCACAATCTTATTATATATATTTTCTACTAGTGTATTCCACATGCCTGACTTGACCTCTGGTAGTACTGTGATTCCCTCCAGGAACCAACTTGACCTCTGGTAGTACTGTGGTTCCCACCAGAAACCAACTTGAACTCTGGTAGTACTGTGGTTCCCTCTAGGAACCAACTTGACCTCTGGTAGTACTGTGGTTCCCTCCAGGAACCAACTTGACCTCTGGTAGTACTGTGGTTCCCTCCAGGAACCAACTTGATCTCTGGTAGTACTGTGGTTCCCTCCAGGAACCAACTTGATCTCTGGTAGTACTGTGGTTCCCTCCAGGAACCAACTTGATCTCTGGTAGTACTGTGGTTCCCTCCAGGAACTAACTTGATCTCTGGTAGTACTGTGGTTCCCTCCAGGAACCAACTTGATCTCTGGTAGTACTGTGGTTCCCTCCAGGAACCAACTTGATCTCTGGTAGTACTGTGGTTCCCTCCAGGAACCAACTTGACCTCTGGTAGTACTCTGGTTCCCTCCAGGAACCAACTTGACCTCTGGTAGTACTGTGGTTCCCTCCAGGAACCAACTTGACCTCTGGTAGTACAGTGGTACCCCGGTTTACGATATTTTTTCATTCCAGAATGCTGTTCAAGTGCCATTACCAAACGAATTTATCTCAAGAAAAGTTGTAAATAGACTAGTCCTTGACCCCAATTACACTTACAAAAGCATTTAAAATAAACTTCATAAGGTGAGTTGGACCATCGTAAACCGGGGTACCACTGTACTGTGGTTCCCTCCAGGAACCAACTTGACCTCTGGTAGTACTGTGGTTCCCTCCAGGAACCAACTTGACCTCTGGTAGTACTGTGGTTCCCTCCAGGAACCAAATTCAGCAGGTTCTCTAGTAAATCTCTGATATTTCCACAGTGTACCTTGTTGCTACTAAACATTATAACATGTTTCTGGTTTAGCTGCACAATTGGTACAATAACTCAAAACATATAATTCTATGTTAAAAAAATAACCATACATATAGCTATTACTGTGATCTAATCCTCTCTTTAATGTTTATGTAACTAACTCAGTTTATTCCTAGTATATCTCCTTTTATTGTAACTGCTTTTGACATAGTTAAGTTACCAGTTTTAACTTTGAAGGTTTAAATAATAAGTTATTACAAGGACCACAATAAGTGGGTGGGTGTGACTTTATCCTGGTAATGTACACATATGCTGCTATGTATGATAATTTATGTAACTATGTGTCCCTGAATCAACTTACTAATGTAAGCTTACAACATAATACAATTCTGCCAACACAATTATTACATATAATGAACATATTCACACAGAAATTACATATAAAAATTACTTAAAAATAATACGCTTAACAAAAATAATAAAATATAAGTTGGCATGAATCAGAAAGACAGTTCTATAACTAACATAGGAAAATAACTAAAGCTAACCTAGCTCATCACTCACAAGTTAAACTAGAAAAAAATATATACTACATACATGTATGCAGTAAAAACAACAAGCATAAGTCAGAGAGATTAAGGAAATCAATATTAACATAAAAGATATGTTAGATAAAGTGTAAGCTAGAAAATAGAGACAGAAATAAATTAATCTAGAGGATGCAAGATAAAATAACAGAAAAACAGTTTTACTGCACATTCTAACAAGGTATATTAGGAATCTAGTAAGGCACTAAAATTAGATTTAAAAATAGTACTTAGATTAAGATAAATTATGAATAGGCTGGCATAAGCTAGTCACAGTGATGAAATAGGATGGCATAAGCTAGTCACAATGATGTAATTGGCTGGCATAAGCTAGTCACAGTGATGTAATAGGCTGACATAAACTAGTCACAATGATATAATTGGCTGGCATAAGCTAGTCACAGTGATGTAATAGGCTGGCATAAGCTAGTCACAGTGATGTAATAGGCTGGCATAAGCTAGTCACAGTGATGTAATAGGCTGGCATAAGGTAGTCACAGTGATGTAATAGGCTGGCATAAGCTAGTCACAGTGATGTAATAGGCTGGCATAAGTTAGTCACAGTGATGTAATAGGATGGCATAAGTTAGTCACAGTGATGTAATATAAACATGTCTTAATACATCTTAAAT
This sequence comes from Cherax destructor, assembly GCA_009830355.1. Taxonomy (NCBI): domain Eukaryota; kingdom Metazoa; phylum Arthropoda; class Malacostraca; order Decapoda; family Parastacidae; genus Cherax; species Cherax destructor. The sequence continues at coordinate 16,212 of WNWK01025671.1, forward strand.
TATTACTAATCCTATAGTTAACTGTAATTTCACAATTGTACATAAGTGATAACTGTAATGGTCCAAGGTACAAGGCACATATATAATAATAACACAGCTGGCAATAACTTTCCTAATCTGTTATTTCTACTCTGCTATTTCTCAAGAATACATCTTTATATCAACACGTGTATTTTGTAAGATCTTTATACTCATTAGTTGTGTTTAGGAACTCACTTGCGGCCATTATTCTGCTAGAATAATTCCCCTAAAAAGGTCGAGTATATTGGCTGTGGCTGTTATTGTGCGGCCTCGAGTCACCTCCAAATTCTTTGAATTTACAAACTACTTTACAAGTTAATAATAATAATAGTAATTTCAACAAATACATAATACAAATTATACAGACCGAGATGACATCAGTGACATACTGTATACAAAGACACTGGTTATGAGGAGCATTTCAAGAAACTTTGATTAATTTTGACCACAGGATGCAACTCACACCAGTCAATAAACACCCAGGTACCTACTTACTGATAGATGAACAGTGACAGCAGATATCTTAAGGAAACATGCCCTAATGTTTTCCCGTACAGGGGATCGAACCACTGACCTCAGTGTGAGGTGAGTGCGCTACCAACTGAGCAGGTTTCTTTCATGACCAGGTACAACAAGCCTTTTAAAATTATTACAATGTGATGGTGACACAGTAGTGATGGTACAGTGAACTAGAGTGTCAACACAACACCACAGTAGTGATGGTACAGTGAACTAGTGTCAACACAACACCACAGTAGTGATGGTGACACAGTAGTGATGGTACAGTGAACTGGAGTATCAACACAACACCACAGTAGTGATAGTACAGTGAACTAGTGTCAACACGACACCACAGTAGTGATTGTGACACAGTAGTGATGCTTCAATGAACTAGTGTCAACACAACACCACAATAGTGATGGTACAGTGAACTAGTGTCAACACACCACAGTAGTGATGGTACAGTGAACTAATTTAAACCCCAAAATCACAGTAGTGATGGTGACACAGTAGTGATGGTGACACAGTAGTGATGGTACAGTGAACTAGAATGTCAACACAACACCACAGTAGTGATGGTGACACAGTAGTGATGGTACAGTGAACTAGAGTGTCAACACAACACCACAGTAGTGATGGTGACACAGTAGTGATGGTACAGTGAACTAGAGTGTCAACACAACACCACAGTAGTGATGGTACAGTGAACTAGTGTCAACACAACACCACAGTAGTGATGGTGACACAGTAGTGATGGTACAGTGAACTAGAATGTCAACACAACACCACAGTAGTGATGGTGACACAGTAGTAATAGTACAGTGAACTAGAGTGTCAACACAACACCACAGTAGTGATGGTACAGTGAACTAGTGTCAACACAACACCACAGTAGTGATGGTACAGTGAACTAGAGTGTCAACACAACACCACAGTAGTGATGGTGACACAGTAGTGATGGTACAGTGAACTAGAATGTCAACACAACACCACAGTCCACCACAGTCACCTCCGTGATGTCACTGTGGTTGACTGCTGCTCTCACCACATCCAGACCCTTCACCACTTTACCAAAGACTTCAGACCAATCGTGACTATGTGTAAGGTCCCTGGTAATGATGCAGAACTGGGCAGTCTGGTCACTCCCCAGCCACCATGGTGACCACACATCACCAGCACTGCTTGACTCCTGGTACTGGTGATGATCCTGGTAAGACACCAGTGCTGCTCCTCCCTCACCATTATTATACTGGTAGTCTCCACCACACACATGCTCCCCTGGCTGACCCTTGTTCACCACCTTGAACAGTTTAGTGTTGAGGTAGGAGGAGCCTGAGTGTTGTCCAGTACACAACAACACAAACTGACTGCCCAGCGAAGTGTCAACATTCAGCCGGATGTGGAGTCTGGTTGATCCAGGCCAAGCCAGTGATCCAGGCCCGGCAAGTGATCCAGGCCCGGCCAGTGATCCAGGCCCGGCCAGTGATCCAGGCCAGGCCAGGTCAATAAATACCAGAGTGGAGGAGTGATCCAGCGCCTCCAGCACCTCGCTCACCTACACAAACAAACAAACATCATCACTGAGTGTACATATCAGTTATAATTAATGTTAACACTATTATAAATATAATTATCTCACTTATTAAAATATTACTTTATTTTTATTTTATTGTAATTATTATTATTTGTATTACCTATTATAACTACGTATTGATTTTTAATCATCTCACATTTATTAACCCTTTCAGGGTCCGTGCCGTAGTTCTACGGCTTTGAGTTCTGGGTCAAAACCGTAGTTCTACGTCATGAGCTCAGCTCACTCAGATAAGCTTTGAGCGGTAAATTTGGGCCTAGATATGAGAGAATACATCTATGTGGTAAGTGTGCACCACATAAAACAAATCCTGCAGCACACAGTGCATAATGAGAGAAAAAAAACTGAAACCGTAATTTTCGATAAAAACAGCGACTTTGCAGTGTTTTTCGTATATTTTTTATAGTTGTATTTGCGATTTCTTGGTCTCATTTGATAGAATGGAAGATATAGTACAGATATAGAGATGATTTTGATTGGTTTTTGTATTGGAAATGGCTTGAAACAGAGCTCAAAGTAGCGGAAATGTTCAATTTTTGCTGATGTTCAAGAATAAACAAATGACCTCACACGTCTAATACGCGTCAGCTGGTGGGTATAATATACATTCACAAATGTGGTGATATTATTTGTACAATTAGTACAATATTGCATAACAGTAAATCTTTCATTTTTTGGTTTGAATAAAAATTCATTATGTGAATAAAAAATCAAAATGGAATTCATTTGTATTATTATTATTATAATCAAAAGAAGCGCTAAACCACAAGGGTTATACAGCGCGGCAAGGCAGGACAGGATGCAGGGAGAATTGATTGTAAGCGGGAGATGGATGATTAGTAGGGTATGGAGTGCAGCAGGACAGTGGATAGTGCAGGGATAGAGGGTAGCAAGAGATCGAGGTAGAAGGGACTGAGGGAGGTGCTAGAGGTATAATCTTTAGAGTTTGTGTGGTAAGTCAGTTTCTGTCAAAAAGTCAACGAGAGAGTCAGGAGTAAAGGAGGGTCCATCAGAAAGAAGGGAAGGTAAAGAAAGGGCCGCAGAGCGAAGACGCCGTTGGAGGTAAATTCTGCGTGCTCGTTGAGAAAGTGGACAGTCCAACAGAATATGTCGAACAGACACTGGAACCTGACAATGCTCACAGAGAGGGGCAGGGAGCCTCTCAATGAGATACCAGTGCGTAAGATGAGTGTGGCCAATGTAAAGACGGGAGAGTGTAGTCTCCCAACCACGACATTGGTAACAAGAAGGCCAGAAACCTATACTCAGTTTAATAGAATGAAGTTTGTTATGTAGCAGGTCAGACCAGCGTTGTTGCCAACGGGTGCGAAGGTGGGTAGCAATGACCGCAAAATAGTCAGTAAAAGGAACACCTCTATATGAAACTGGAAGGTCATGTACTGCTGACCACGCAGCAGTGTCTGCCTGTTCATTGCCCTGTACGTCAACATGACCAGGGACACAACATAAAACAATATCTTTGTGCTTGCTAGAGATACGGCGTAACCAAAGTTGGATACGAAGAACTAGTACTAAATGGTTTTAAGTGACCATAATTTTTAAAGGGGTGAACCGGTAAGCCAGCGGAAGGCCTTGGATGACGAAAAGCTCCAACGGCAGGTTATCATCTGACTAAGACCCTTGTCAGGAAACACTTGTCCTGTTTTCTGATGAACCTAACCTAACCTTTAATGCAAGTCAAAGTTTTAATTAATGTTAGTTCTTTGTTGCCAAACTTCTTAAATCATGGGAAAAAAAGACAAGAGTCGAATTTACAAGGCTAAACTAGTGTTGTACATGTCATTACGTCAGTCTGCACTCACCTGTCATTGTGTATACAGTGGACCCTCGGTTTTCGTTCACCTTCAAACTCGAACAATTATGTAAGTGTATTTTCGTAAGTGCTTTTGTAAGTGTATTTTTGGGGGTCTGAAATGACTAATCTAATTTACATTTGTCCTTATGGGAACAAATTCGTTCGGTAACGGCACTCAAACAGCATTCTGGAAAGAATTTTCAACGAAAACCGAGGGTCCACTGTATATGTGCTGCTGCAACATATTACCATACACACTTGTCTTATTGTTTTTTAAAAAGTGCACGTAATAAAATGGACAAAAAAATACTTCAGATGTAAACACTGCAGCACAAAAGACGCTGTTATTACATCATAACAAAAATTTGATATAATTGAAGATCATGTAGGTGGTCATAGTAACTCTAATATAACAGTACAAGATGTTGCAGCACTTGAAGCTATGGTATGCAATATTATAAAAGAGGCAGAAGAAATAAAAATGCAAAGTTGCATCAGGTTTAAGTGGTTTGCAGATAACTCTAAGTAATAGTAGTGTTGCAATGATAGATATGTTGAGTGTTTTAACTGTATGGTTAGAAGATTGTAATATAAAAATACATTCTTAGCACAACAGCCGTCCAGACAAAAGCTTCAAATTTATTTAAGACAGTGAAAGAAAATGTAAATAAAAAGGAGTGAAGAAACTTTTAGTGGGATGGTTGAGTCAGTTTATAAATCCAGTTTAATTGTATAATGTTAAAATTATCAGTGAGGCAGCCAGCACAGATGTCACACCTGAATATCCTGATGTTTGCAAGATAATAATACAACAAACTAAATACAATGATCAACAAATTTTTAATGTAGACAAAAGAGACTTGTTCAGGAAATGGATGACTTCCAGAACTTACATTTATAAGAATGAAAAAACTCAACCTAGATTTAAAGTGTCTAAGGATCACTTAACTCTTTTATTGGCAGGTAATACAGAAGGGGATTTTTAATTACTAAAACCATTCCACATTCCACAGACCCAATATGCATGTCACATTTATCTACCAAATGCATGTTGGCAAAGTTAGTAATGTAGTCCCCCTCAAGGGAGGTTCCTCGATGCTGGTGAGGGGCTCTTGATCTAGGGGATTGTATCTGTGCTCCAGTTCCCTGAATTAAGCCTGAATACCTTCCATCTCTCCCCCCCATCCCTCACAAGCACTGTATAATCCTACAGGTTTAGTGCTCCCCCATGATTATAATAATAATAATAGAAAAAATGAATACCCATTAGGACTCTTTATCAACCTTAAGAAAGCTTTTGATACAGTAGATCACAGCATCCTACTCCTCAAGCTTGATCATTACGGTATAAGAGGCCATGCACTTGCATTTATCAAGTCTTACCTTATCAAGCAATACGTCTCTGTCAAGGACACAACCTCCTCAACAAGACCCCTGGACACTGGTGTACTGCAGTGTAGCATTCTTGGCTACCTCCTTTTCCTTTTATACATGAACGATCTTCCAAGTATACCTCAATAACTTACGCCTATTCTCTTTGCTGACAACACAACTTTTGTCATCTCCCACCCAAATCTAGCCTCACTCAACACCATTGTTAACAAAGAAATCACAAAAATAGCAACCTGGTTGACCTTCAACAAACTTACACTTAATATATACAAAACCTTTTACATTATGTTTGGGAGTTGAGCAAGTGAGGTCCAACTAAACATTATGCTTAACAACATCCTTATTGCTAAATATAACGAGGGAAAATTCCTGGGTCTGCAACTTGATACCAACCTGAAATTCAACACCCATATCCAACACATATAACAAAAAAAGTTTCTAAAACAGTTGGCATCCTCTCAAAGATACGTTACTATGTACGTACCACAAACAGCACTACTTACACTATACTATTCACTGATCTACCCATACCTCACATATGCTATTTGTACCTAGGGTTCCACAACGAAAACCCACCTAAAATCAATAATAACACAACAAAAAGTTGCAGTGTGAATGATCACACAATCCACTGCTAGGCAACACCCCTCCCCCACTCTTCAAAGACCTAAACCTACTCACTATACAAAACATTCACTCATACTATCGTGCAATCTACATTTACAGAACAATCAATTCTTATATAAATCCCAACCTAAAATGCTTTCTTGACAGTTACAATAGGACTCAGACACAACACTAGGCACAAAAACCTCTATGACATTCCCCGTAACAAGCTAAATCTTTTCAAAAACTCATTGTACACAAAAGGGCCCAAAATCTGGAACTCGCTGCCAGAAATCTCCAGAACCACTGGTTCAGCATTTTTAAAACTACAGTTAAAACACCTTATCTCCTTAACCTATCCCATCCCATCATAAATACATATACAGTGGACCCCGAGTAACGTAAAAACTTCATTCCTGAAGCCTGCTCAAGTGCCATTACCAAACGAATTTACTCCCTTAAGAAAAAATGTCAAGTAGGTTAGTCCATATCAGACCCCCAAAAATACTCTAACAAAATTGTACGATTTCCGGGGTGTACGTAACTCGGTGTTCCACTGTATAAAAACTTTTGAGATCAGTACTTACCGAGATATAGAGGCATAAAGTTGGCAGAAAATGAGCCGCATATGGCAACAGCGGCGAATGCCGCTCACCCGGTACACTTTGGTTTACTCCTATTCAAAAGTTTCTTGTTTTTTTCACAATTTTATTTTTTCATGTAACTTATGTGGCCTGTGAGACCAAAGTAAGGTGCAATGTACATATATACACTCCTCATATGCAACACAATAATCACACAAACATTAGTATCATTATATTGTTTACAAAACTTGTTCACACAAACCAAAAATAAAAAAAATTGTTTATTAGTAGTATTGTTCTATAATATATATACAAATGTACAGTCACTGGACACTTTCCTAGAACTGCTGCAGCTTGTGGAATTCTTTGAAACATGGGTATATACACAGTGGTACTTTACACTCCTCACATAAAACGAGTGTGTCTGCATTTTTGTGGGCGTTGTGTGGTATGTGCACAGACATAACACCTCTTCTGGGCACTTTTCTTGAAAGAAGTAGCAGGCAGTTGTATGGAGTAGTGATCACCAGGCCTCAGACGAGAGGGTGTGTTGATAATTTCGTGGGCGCTGGTCTATTGCAGGTGGTGTTACTTGGTACTTGAATATTATTTGTCTGATGACTGACAAACAAAATTCATCATATTTGGGTTTGTTGTTGGTCTTCAACTTATACATATTATAAGCATTCAGCATGGAAATGTCAAGAAGATGGAAAAAGAGTTTTATGTACCACTTATAACTCTTGCAAACACAATCAGCAAACCCAATCTGCATGTCACATTTGTCCACTAATCGCATATTGAGGGTGTAATCCATCACAGCTGCAGGTTTTAGAATGGGTTCATTGGTCTCTCTATTCTGCCTACCATTTCGTGTTGGTGAACTGATGTCAACAATGTGACATCACGTTTGTCATGCCACCAAAATGCCATGATGTCATTGGCAGCAAACTCCTGCACATCACCTCTACAAGTGCCTGCATCGAATCTAGGCATATGTTTATGATTTCCACACACATCTGTCATGTTCACTCGCAAAAAATCACTGAGTAAAGGGCTTGTGTACCAGTTATCAATATATAATATATGCCCCTTACCAAGATATGGTTCCATCATTGTTCTAACCACATCACCAGAGATACCCAATAACTTCCTGGTATCTTGCAATGTATTACTGCCAGTGTACACAATTATATCAATACAAGACCACTGTAGCAATCACACAGTACAAATAACTTTATACCAAAGCATTTCCTATTGCTTGGTATATACTGCTTGAACGACAGTCTGCCTTTGAACAAAATCAAAGACTCATCAATAACAAGCTTCCTGAAGGGACAAAAATACATACAGCACATTCCTGATCTTATATAACCTGTCATTTCTGTCAGGCCTGGTTTTGTCTGAGAAGTGTAGCATATGTAACAGTAGCACAAATTGACTGGTATTATATCACTGAAAGCTGGGGTTGAAATCAGGCGGTTTGTCAACCAGTATGTGTTGACAGTGTGCTTATACACATGTGGCATAAGCATTATTGTGGTAAAGAACAGATACATCTCTGCCACAGTTGTGTCCTTCCACTGGTGTAGCAGTGACCTTGGTGAAAGTATTGTGTTTGCCATGGTGTACTCATAGTATGTGTTGCTTTCCCTGACAATAATGTCCATCAGGGGTTCATCGAAGAATAACTGAAAGCATTCTAGTTCAGTAGCATTGTTCCCAAGTGTACACGATGGCCGTATTCCACTTTGTGCTTCATCAAAGTGATGGGGATTGGGAACAAAATTGTCACTTTGCTGCCAATCCCAGATGCGGTCTGCTGGTGGGTACTGGATATTTACAGGTGGTTGTGGTTGTGGGAGTGTGGGGGTGGTTGTGGCTGTGCTGAGTTAGCAGTGTGGGTAGCAGCATGGCTGGCTGCTGGTGCCACATGACTCATGCCACTGCCAACACCACCTGGAGAATACTCTCCCTCACTGTCGCCACTAGAACTGCTTTCAATAACTTTGAAATCACTGTCATTATCACTTTCACTGCTCACATCAGAGTCCTGTACACGGTGAAATAGTTTCCTCTTTCGTCATGGTACAGGTGAACGTGAATGAGACGGCCCAGCACCAGATGTGGAAGGCTGTGGGTCATCTGGGTTTTCATCACTAATTATGTTATCCTGGGCACTGCTTTCGGTCACACCCTCCCCAAAACCATGAAATTCACTTTCACTGGCACTTCCATCGCTGTTAGAACTATTACTTGGGAACAGAATACCTCCAATTCGCCGAGGAGTGAGGTACTTCTTACCGCGAGGCATGGTGAACAAGGACTACTAAAATTGTGCTCCCACAATGCACAGCTGAGTCCCTGATTTTTTTCATACTGCACCCACCCACCACGCAGACCCATTCTCTCACATGTAGGCCTACCAGCTTTCTCCTGGTTGATTTGAGGCTGCTAGAATTTATGCATATTAATAAGTCAAACACATTGGCTTGTAAGACATATAGAGTGGTCCCTTGACTAACGAAATTAATCCGTTCCAGGAGCTATTTCTCAGCACGAAACTTTCGTAATTCAAAACCTTATTTCCCATAAGAAATAATGTAAATACAATTAATCCGTTCCACCCAAAAATATTCACATACTAAATAATAAAAAAACAGATTAATAAATAACATTTACTTACCTTTATTGAAGAGAGTTGCAGGCATCTGGAAGATAGGGAGGACGACCGGGGGAGGGTGTTAGTGTTTGGAAGGGGAATCCTCACTCCCTGCATGCCTGCTGCACTCCCTGCATGCCTGCTGCACTCCCTGCATGCCTGCTGCACTCCCTGCATGCCTGCTGCACTCCTGCATGCCTGCTGCACTCCCTGCATGCCTGCTGCACTCCTGCATGCCTGCTGCACTCCCTGCATGCCTGCTGCATCCCTGCATGAATGCTACACTCCCTGCATGAATGCTCACTCCCTGCATGAATGCTACTCTCCCTGCATGAATGCTACACTCCCTCATGAATGCTACACCCTGCATGAATGCTACACTCCCTGCATGAATGCTACACTCCCTGCATGAATACTACACTCCCCGCATGAATGCTACACTCCCTGCATGAATGCTACACTCCCTGCATGAATGCTACACTCCTGCATGAATGCTACACTCCCTGCATGAATGCTACACTCCCTGCATGAATGCTACACTCCCTGCATGAATGCTACACTCCCTGCATGAATGCTACACTCCCTGCATGAATGCTACACTCCCTGCATGAATGCTACACTCCCCGCATGAATGCTACACTCCTGCATGAATGCTACACTCCCTGCATGAATGCTACATCCCTGCATGAATGCTACACTCCTGCATGAATGCTACCACTAGGGTGCCACTAGGAAGCTTCTTTGGACCCATGGTGACTTATTTCACAGTGACAATCACTAAACCACCAATAAACAAAACAAAAGTATTGTGAATGTTTGAAAGAGCGCACTGGGTAATGTTCTCTCAATGGTAAACAACGCTTGACTGGCATCCTGTCCGCCTCACAGCGCGGACAGGTCTGGTACGTCTTCCACGAGTCCATTTTTGCTACGAAAGAAAAGCTTCTACACGATTTTTCGTTATATGGTCCTTTCGTTAGTCGGGGGTCCACTGTATACAGTGGTGCCCGACTTAGATAGTCCCCAAACTCACCCTTTTATGTAAGTTTATTTTTTTAAATGCTTTGTAAGTGTAATTTTGGGGTCTAAAAGGACTAGTCTATTTTACATCATTTCTTATGGAGATAAATTCGTTTGGTAATGGCACTTGAACAGCATTCTGGAATGAAAAATATCGTAAGTCGGGGTACCACTGTATTATATATGACCAAAACAGTCAAAGGGTTAATTCATTCGTGACTTAGCTTGTATCCTGATCTGCTCGTATGCTGAGTTAATTTTCCTCATTTATCCCTTTCGTGTCCAAGCTGTAGATCTAAGCATTGTCCACAGGGTCCAAGAATTTTCCAAAAAAATATTTTTTATTTTTTCTTATGAATTGGTAGAGAATCTTTTACTAAAGATAATAAAACAAAAAGTACAAAATTTGGTGGAAAACTGACAAAAATTACAGCATCGCAAATTTGACTGTGATAAGTGATATTTACATTTCAGCGATCTTCCTACTTTGACTCCTATTTTAGGCCAATTACATTATTCCAATTGACCAAATTCTTGGCTATTTCGTTAGTATTCTATTTTATTGATTGATCACAGAAACTGCCCATGCAACTTTTTCAAGTAGCCAATAAAGTGATCAGAAATAGGTAATTTCAGTCAATTTCACACAAAGTTCAAAATATTCAATTTCAAAACAGAATCCAGAATAAACAATGCAGACATTCCTGGCACTAAAATAACATTTCCTCTGTTTATTAGTTACATTTCCAGACTTTACAGATGAATTCCATTTAGATTTTTTATTTACATAAAGAATTTTTATTCACACCAAAAAATAGATGAATTACTCTTATGCAATATTGTAATAATTTTATAAACACTATCAGTGCATTTGTAAACGTATATTAGACCCACCAGTTGACGTGTATTGGTCGCGTGATGTGATTTGTTTACTCTTGAAAATCAGCAAAATCAAACATTTCCGCTACCTTGAGCTCAATTAGAAGCTATTTTCAGTACTAAAACCAATCAAAATCATCTCTATTTCTGTAATATATCTTCGATTCTATCAAATGAGACCAAGAAACCATGAATACTTCCGTAAAAAACACATGAAAATACACCACAAAGTTGTTGTTTTAATAAAAAAACACAGTCACAGTTTTTTCTCATTATGCACTGTGTGCTTCAGGATTTACTTTATATGGTGCACACTTACCACATAGATGCATTCTCTCAATCTAGGCCCAAATTTCCGATCACAGCTTATCTGGGGTGAGCTGAGCTCATGGCGTAGATCTATGGTTTGGACCCCGTGGACAATCGTAGATCCGGCGGCCCCAAAAGTTAAAATTTAATTTAAATCCATTAATCCCTTTCCGTGGTTTCCGGGGGAGGACAAAAAAAAATTAATATTTCAGATTCAGATTCAGTTAGATACTTTATTTTGATAATTTGTGGGGTGTAAATGTTATTTTAACATTTTTTAATTGTTTTACAAAAACCAAAAAGTAGGTTTGGCATTTCGGATCTTTCAGGCAGTCTTAGTAGTGAATAAGCTCTAGGGTTTTTTTCTATCAGATTATCTAATATGACATAAAAAAAATAAATACAGGGCCCCAGTTTCCCCGTTAAACTGCCCTTTTTTTTAAGGTTTTTTTTAAATGCTTTTTTAAGGGATTTTTGGGGGGCTAAAACTAGTCACTTTTTCATTATTCCCAGGGGGAAAAACGTTTGAATGGCACTTGAAAGCATTCTGGGAAAAAAAAAAAAACCGGGTCCCGTAACAAGGAACCGTATATCGTGGACCCTCGGGTTAAAAAAACCCCAAATTGAAAAGAGTATAATTTTTAAGTTCTTTTGGAATGTATTTTGGGGGGCAAATGCTAACCTCTGAAATTTTT
>WNWK01025672.1:0-28286 GCA_009830355.1 Cherax destructor
TTGACTCTGCCCTGTGCGGTCACAGCAGCTCTGACTTTCGGTTTTCAGTCTCCCTACGATCCCCGTTGGGGAGGGGAACCTTTACCTGCTCCACCATGGCTCACCGAGTGAAGATCAAGGCTAAGGACTCTTCAACCACTGATGCTTCCAAGCTGGCCCTTGCTACTACCCTTAAAAGCAATTTGCAGTTGAAATTCTCAGGAATTTCCACTCTTCATGAAGCCTTCCTTGTCACATTCATCAATGATGAGGAAGCGAGAAAAGTCCTTCACCACCTGCTATCAAGACCCTTGAAGATCAAGGCTTTGTTCTCTCAACATCACCATTTATGAGAGCAAAACGATCTGTGTTTATGAAGCGACTTGACAAACTCATCACCTCCATGACTACCGACGAAATCAAGCAATCAATTGAAGATCTCAACGATTGGGCTGAATTAGAAGCTGTAATCAAGATCCCCAATGCCTCATCAATGCTGAAAATCCGTTTATCGACGTGAACATGGCTACCAGAGCTCTCTCTGATGGTCTAGCTGTCTCATACTCTACATCAACCCTGGTCAACTTGAACCTGAACGTTTCAAGCAAATTTCACCTTGCTGGACATGCTTTTCCTACAGTCATTCTACCAACGATTGTCACGTCAAGAACAAGAAAATATGTACCACCTGTGGCTCTGAAGGTCACGACTTTCGTTCCTGCACCTCCACTACTGCTGCTACCTGCACCTCCACTACTGCTGCTACCTGCACCTCCACTACTGCTCCTATCTGCATCAACTGTAAAAGTGATCATCATACTTTGGCAGCCAAATGTCCTGTTCGAAAGGAGATCCTTTCAAGAAATTAAAGGAAGACCTTAAGAAACACCAGGCAACTCTCCAACTTATGCTGCAATAGCCAAACTCCAGTCAACAACCACCAAGATCCTGCAAGCCACTCAGCAGCCTCCACCAGCATCTCCACCACTACACCTACCGCTCCTCTGCCTGAGGACATCTCCACGAAAATTTACTACTGTATAATGTTTGCTCACATGTTCAATACAGCTAAACCAGGATCCTTCAACACATCGATGAACGAACTTCTTGCCCTCAACAATATGCCAGCATTCAACTTTCCAGCAAGTCCTCCTTCAGCTGATATCTTAAAAATTATTCCAAAAATGGTCAGCTTATCTACTCCAGAAGAATTGGATGAATTTCTGCCTAACGATGACACTTCCTCGGCACCAGTCTCCACCAATGAGAGTCCACCTCCACCTCACAACACCACCTCTACCAAGAACCAATCAGCTGCCTCCCTGCCAGTCGAGATACAGCCACTCCCCACCAATAAGACACCATCATCTGGTACTGCCCAATCGAGACACCAGCAGCCGCCTCGACCCTGAGCGATGGGGAACCGGACTCCAAGAATGCCCGCTTTACCTCGATGATCATGATCATCACGGAGTGCATTGCAAACCTTCTCCCGTCTATGGTGGACCGGAGAACTGCAGAAAGTTGGAGAGTGGATGGAGTCCGACGGGTCGCTCTCAACCCTTAAAAATTCTACAGTGGAACATCTGCGACAGAAAATCCACCTCGTCGTCGAAACGGCAGTCCAGGAGGCAATCGACGTTTTCCTACTCCAGGAGACCTTAGTGAACCCGCCGCCGAACCCGCAGCCACGCATACCGGGATTCTCGGCCTACCTACAGCAAGCTGGAGTTCCCGCCAGGGGCATGGCAGTCTACGTGAGGAACTCCATTCCCCACTCAGTCGTCAGCGACCCCATCAACTGTGGCGAAGGGGTTGAGGTGCAAGCTGTCACTCTGCACCTACCGGCCGGGCCACTAACGATCTATAATGTGTCCGGAACCCGAGGTCACCCTCGACCTCTCCAGGTTGCAGCTCTCGCTGTGTCGCCCAGCCATGGCGTGCTGGTGGCAGGGGATATCAATGCCCACCATGAGCTACTGCGCTCAGTCACTCCCACAAATGAGACAGGCAGGCACCTGGCAGCAGTGCTGGAGGATGTTCCCGAGATCGCCCTCCTCAACACAGGAGAGCCGACCCACCACTATGGCAACCGACTGGACGTCATGCTCCTCTCCCGGATGCTACTTCCAGGAGCCAGTTGGGAAATCCACCCTCTTCTCACCAGCGAATATTTTACAATCGTCACCACTCTGTCGCTCTCAAGGCACCCTCCGTACTCCCCACCTCCATGGTGGAACACTAAGAAGGCTGACTGGCAGTGCTTCCAGGACGTCATCCAGCAGTGGTGGGAGGAGACTGATCTCTCTGACGACCCAGATGAGGCTACCCAGAGCCTCCAAGCAGCTTTCTCTCGAGCAGCCGAGGCGGCAATACCACTCCAGGGTCGGGGAACGCCCAAGCGTGATTGGTGGTTCTATGACGAGGCAGTCAAAGAACAAAACCACCGCGTCAATCGTGCCCGTAGGTTACACCGACGCAACCCCATGGCTGGGTCCCTCAGGCTTCTGCGAGAGGTGGTGCGGCACGCACGCCACATCTCCCACAGGACACGTCTGGCAAAGTGGTTTGAGTGGTGTGCTTCCTTCAGCTACTACTCTACCCTGTCTGAGATCTGGAAGAAGATCATCATAGCTACGGGAAAGCGTAGAGGAGCTGTGCGTGCTCACCATGACCTGGCTGGGGAGGCAGAGAGGCTGGTGGTACTCTTCACGTCCAGGGCAGCCACATCCCGCCTACCCCAGGACCTCCAGGCCACCCTCCTCCCTGGTAGGACTGCCAGGATTCTAGAGGCATCCCAGGCACAAGACGACACCGACGTCGAGTTCACCGGTCGGGAGCTGCAAGCGGCCTTCAAGACTTCACGGGACACGGCCCCCGGGCAGGACGGAATCACCTACAGTATGATCTCAAAGGCAGGCCCTCACGGGCATGACGCCCTCCTGGAAGTCATCAACCGTACCTGGAGGGTAGGGCGACTTCCCACTGCATGGAAGGAAGCCAACATCCTGCCGATCCCCAAGCCCAGGGATCCAGGCAACATGCGGCCCATTTCCCTCACCAGCTGCCTATCCAAGGTTGCAGAGAGGATGGTGTTGGAGCGCCTAAGATGGAAGCTTGGTCCGGAGCACCAACACATCTACCGCTTCACACGGGGAGTGGGCACCTCTGAGAGCATCACCACCCTCATGGCCAGCATTGAGTCTGACAAGAGGCCGAAGATTGTCATCTTTCTCGACCTTGAGAAGGCCTTCGAGCTGGCCAGTGCACCGGCCATCCTCGACCTACTGGCGCGCAAAGGAGTGAGGGGCAAGCTGCTTGCCTGGGTCGGCTCATACCTACAGGGGCGGCACGCGCGGGTACGCTTCCAGGGGCAGGCTTCTGCCCTCAGGGCCTTGGAAAATGGCACCCCGCAGGGCGGAGTCCTCAGCCCAACTCTCTTCAACGTGCTGATGCATGAGCTGGTGCAGCTGACGTTCTCAGCAGGCACCCGACTGCTCAGCTACACTGATGACCTGGCACTCATTGTCATTGGGAAGCCCGGACTGTTGCGCAAAGCCCAACGCGACCTCAGCCTGCTAGATACCACCTGCCGTCGCCTTGGCCTCAAGATCTCGGCGGACAAGTCCAAGACCATGATCTTTCGTGCCAAGGTGCCTGATACCAGGCTGAAGATCTCAGACATCAACCTGGACTGGGTCTGCAGTTACCAGTATCTTGGTATATGGATTGACAGCCGACTCTCCTTCCGAAAGCAGGCAGAGTATGTCAGGGAGCATGCCATGCAACGTGTCACGGCCATGCGTGCCATGGCCAATCCTAGGACTGGTGCCAGCCACGATATTCTCCGGATGTTCTACGTGCAGGTGGTGCGCTCGCTAGTCGACTATGGTGCAATCACCCTGGCCCATGCTCATCCCTCATGCCTCAAGCGCCTCAGCGTTGTACAAAATGCTGCAGCTCGGGTCATGCTGGGGGCCCCGGGCTGGACCAACACAGTGACTCTGAACAGAGAGGCCCAACTGCAGCCCCTAAGTGACAGGATCGCCCTTGTTGCTGCCAGGAGGTTTGCCAAATTTGTCCAGCTACCGGGCGGTGAGTGCCTGCTGAGAGACCTCCTTGACCGTCAGCGAGGCGACTTCACAGGAGGCCATGTCCGACTATGGTTGTGGTCGGCTGCGGAAGTGACAAAGAAGCTCCTGCCCATGCTGCTCCTCGAGGACAAGGGATGCGACCGGCCAGTCGATTGGTACACCGTGCCACCGCCATGGGCACCAGAACCTGTCGTAATCCACCTTGCAAACCTGCCAGCCAGCAAGCATCACTGTCCACAGCGAGTGCTGCAGCGGTGGGCAGCTGCAAGCATTGCTGCAGCGGAGCATCCCGGGTGTGCAGTGTACTACACTGATGGATCAAGAGACCCCGAGGCCAGCCGCACGGGTTCCAGGATATATCACTCCTTCCTAACGGCCGGCTGGCGCCTCCCAGACCACTGCAGCATCCTACAGGCAGAACTCCACGCCATCCAGAGGGCCATCCAACATGCGCTCCTGGAACACCACCAACCTCCAGTCATCCACGTCGACTCCAGGGCGGCGATACAGGCCATCATGCATAGGGAGCCCAAGGATAACATCCGGCTCCTCACCGCCATCAGAAGAGACCTACATTCACTTGACGAGCAGGGTCGGCAAGCAACAATCAATTGGATACCAAGCCACATCGACCTTGCTGGGAATGATGCGGCGGATGGGGCGGCTAAGTCTGCCACACTTGCGGCCCAACCTGCGACTACAATTGCCATTAGCTGCAGACAGGTGCACCTGGGGGCAGCTTCGGCAGCCAGACGCCCACTACCAGCACCGGGAGCTGGTATGGCAGAGCGACACGTAGGGAGCCAACACCAAACATGAGGAAACTGAACAGGGAGCTGCAAGTCAGCGTCCACCGCCTGCGCCTCGGCTACCCTACTGCAAAACACCTCATCGAACGCCTGAGTGAGGAGCTTTGCCGCCACTGCGACCGGATGGTTCCAAAGCCTCTAGTTCACTACATGCTTGACTGTCCTGCGACAACGTCCATCCGCCGCAGGCACTTCCCGATGGCACCTGGGGATCTGACCCGCGAGGACAAAGCAGCCCGGCTGGTTTACCTGGCCACCCATGACTTGGAGACACTGCTCCCAGTCCTAGCCACCCACCCACCCCCTCGATGACGACGCCGAAGAACCCCAACGACGACCAAGACTACCCACTACAGCTATTCTTTCTCTCACTTCCTTCTTTCTTATCCCCCATCCTTCTTCTTCCTATGTAGGTAGAACCACAGCCTGAAGTGCCAAGATCTGCTGATGAAGATGCGACGTCAGAAGACACTCCCCATCATGGGGAGCCACAGCAAGAAAGAAAGTAAGAAGAAGATGACCGACACCCTCTACCCAGGGGGCCAATGCCGGGTCACCATTTGGAGAAGACCCGGGCCGGATGTACCGGCGAACATACAACAACCTGTGCTGTATTCCTACAAGATTGATGGACTGAACACATCGACTCCAGGCCGAGGGACTGATTACCTCAAACTCCTCCTCTCCTTACACCTTTCTGCTTTGTATTGGACTGATGAAGCCACTGTGTGGCGAAACGTTTCCTCAATAAAGATACCCAAGTGTTGCATATGTGTCTAATTTATATCTATCTACATGGAACAACTTAAACCCCTGAATATGACACTCAACAATCATATCCCGACTCTTTATATTATACCATGTTTCAGTTATTGCAATGACATCAAAGTTCCCAGCACATGCTACCAAACGTAATTCGTTAATTTTATTTCTGGCGCTTTGACAGTTAGTGTAAAATACATTGATATGTATCTTCTTGTGAACCTTTTTCATATTCAGCTTTTGTTTTACTCAATTTCTGTTACTATCATTACCCTGTGTTACTCGATTACTGTTATTGTTAAGATTTATGATATCAAAGCCTGAATCAATATTTTGACCCTCATTATTCACCATTCCTAAACCCATACCTCTAACTAATCCTAGTTTAAAGCCCTAACAACATCCTCAACTGAGCTAGAGAGAAATTCTACACCTGCCCTGGATAAGTGAACCCCATCCCTGGCATACATGTCATTTCGGCCATAGAAGTGGTCCCAGTTGTCAATGAATGGGACTGTATTATCCTTACAGTGTTTGTCCAGCCAGCAATTTATACCAATCGCTCTGGACAGCCATTCATTTCCAACACCCCTTCTTGGCAAAATGCCACATATAACAGGGCGCCCCCCCTTCTTCCTAATTATGTCTATTGCTGTCCTGTACCTTCTAACTAAATCCTCACTTCTACGCTTGCCTACATCATTGCCTCCAGCACTGAGGCAGATAATAGGATTGATCCCATTACCGTTCATGATGTTGTCAAGCCGGCTAACAATATCCTCCATCCCAGCCCCTGGAAAGCAAACCCTTAAACTATCACACTACTTTGAAGACGTTCACATGCAGCATTCTCCACCTGACCCAGCATTCTCCACCTGACTAAATCTTATAAATACTCATGTTACTCTTTTTCCAGGTAGATCTGTCTGTGACTCGATAAAGCCCATTGCGTGGGAGAAACGTTGTCAATAAAGGATCACATTATACTGCTTATGTGTTTATTTTTCCATTGTGTCGGTATTTTATACCATTTATTTCCACATTGAACTTCATCTGCCACTTTTCAGACCAAGACATTAATTTGTCCAAATCCTCCTGGAGTTCACTGGTATCCTCCTCAGAATGAATTATACGGACTATCTTTGTATCATCAGCAAATTTACTCATGTCACTTGCAATTCCTTCATCAAGGTCATTTATGTAAATTATGAACAATGGGCCTAAAACTGATCCTTGTGGAACGCCACTAGTGACTAATCCCCATTCAGATTTGACCCCATTAATGGAAACTCTCTGCTTTCTATTGGTAAGCCATGCCTCTATCCATGCTAGAACTTTACCTCCTATACCATGAGCTGCCACCTTTCTTAAGAGTCTCTTGTGAGGTACTCTATCGAAGGCCTTACTGAAATCCAAGTAAACTATATCATATTCTTTATCACTGTCTACTGCCTCAAATGTTTTATTGAAAAACGTCAGTAAATTTGTCAGGCAGGAACGACCTCTCGTGAACCCATGCCTAGATTCATTAATCAAATTATGTTCTTCAAGGTGACTTCTAATAATATCAGCTATAATTGATTCTAATAATTTGTCTACTATAGACGTGAGGCTTATTGGACGGTAATTTGATGGAATTGACTTATCCCCTGATTTGAATATAGGAACTACATTAGCTATCTTCCACATCTCTGGCACAACACTAGTTAGGATGGACGTATTAAACACATTCGTTAATGGCTGACTAAGTTCCATCTTGCATTCTTTAAGTACCCTGGAAAACAACTCGTCGGGTCCCGGGGACTTATTTTGCTTCAGTTTATCTATCTGTTTGATAACCATGTCCCTCGTGACAGTAATATTAGTTAATGTGAATTCTTCAGGAACTGAATAATTGTTAATTTCTGGAATCTCATTTACGTCTTCTTGTGTAAAGACTGACAAAAAATAGTCATTAAATAGAGAACACATTTCCAGTTCATTATCCGTCAGCTGTCCATTCCCAATTTTCAGAGGTCCTACCTTTTCCCTCACCTTCGTCCTATACTCTTGAAAGAACCCTTTTGGATTAGTCTTTGATTCATTAGCAACCTTAATCTCATAGTCACGTTTAGCCTTTCTAATCCCCTTTTTTACTTCTCTTTTCAACTGAACATATTGGTCAATAAGGTTAACATCTCCTCTTTTGATGCGCCTATAAATTTCTCTTTCCTCCCCTAATAGATGTTTTAGCCTCCTGTTAATCCATTTGGGATCGTTATTATTTGACCTAAATTCTCTCTGGGGAATAAACATACTCTGTGCACGATGTACATTATTAAGAAAAAAATCATAAACGCAGATCCCATCGTAATCGTTAGCTAGATTACCCCAGTCGAGATTAGACAGGTGTTCTCTAAGTCCAATATAATCGGCAGAACGAAAATCATTAATGGAAACAGAGAGTTTCCATTAATGGGGTCAAATCTGAATGGGGATTAGTCACTAGTGGCGTTCCACAAGGATCAGTTTTAGGCCCATTGTTGTTCATAATTTACATAAATGACCTTGATGAAGGAATTGCAAGTGACATGAGTAAATTTGCTGATGATACAAAAATAGGCCATATAATTAATTCTGAGGAGGATACCAGTGAACTCCAGGAGTATTTGGACAAATTAATGTCTTAGTCTGAAAAGTGGCAGATGAAGTTCAATGTGGACAAGTGTAAGGTGCTAGTTCTTGGTAATGAAAATATCCCTCGAATTTATAAACTAGGTGAAGTAGAGCTTGATCATACAGAATGTGAAAAAGACTTGGGAGTCATGGTAAGCAGAAATCTAACGCCAAGACAACAGTGCCTAAGTGTGCGCAATAAGGCTAACAGATTACTAGGATTTATTTCAAGAAGTATAAGCAACAGAAGTCCAAAAGTTATTTTACAGCTCTATACATCACTAGTGAGACCTCATTTGGATTATGCAGCTCAGTTTTGGTCTCCTTACTACAGAATGGATATAGATTCGTTGGAGAACATACAGAGGAGAATGACTAAAATTATTTACAGTATAAGAAATCTCCCGTATGAAGATAGACTTAGAGCGTTGAATCTCCACTCTCTGGAGAGACGTAGAATGAGGGGAGATATCATCGAGGTGTACAAGTGGATGATGGGCATAAACAAAGGAGATATTAATAAAATACTGAGGATATCGAACCAAGTAAGAACCAGGAATAACGGATTTAAATTGGATAAATTTAGATTTAGAAAGGACATAGGCAAGTACTGGTTCTCGAACAGAGTTGTAGATGCGTGGAACAATCTTCAGAGTAGGGTGATAGAGGCTAGGACCTTGGGTGGCTTTAAAAAGAGATTGGACAAATATATGAGTGGGAGGGGCTGGGTTTGATTAGTGTCGTGAGTACGGGAGTAAATTCTTAGGTAGTGGTGGTTTTGATAAGGACCTGCCTTGTATGGGCCAGTAGGCCTTCTGCAGTGTTCCTCCATTCTTATGTTCTTAACTTTTACCGTATTATCCCTATTCTCATATTCCCAGGTAATATTAAAAGTAATGGATTTGTGATCACTAGCTCCAAGCTCTTCAGTGATCTCCAGATTATTTACAAGGGTTTCTTTATTTGACAAGACTAGGTCGAGCAAATTATTACCTCTGGTAGGCTCCGTCACACACTGCTTCAGAAAACAGTCCTGAACTACTTCCATAAAGTCACTGGACTCCAGATTACCGGTCAAAGAGGTTAGTTAGTTTGATATCTTTATTATGCACCCCATACCCATCCTGTGGGCGGTCGTCAAAAGATTACAGAGGTACATAATGGGTCCAGGGACTGGACCCTAAAGTTTTGATAGCTGAGCAAGTTACAAAGGTAATGAACTAACAAGCTACAAAGGTAATGAACTCACAAGTTACAAAGGTAATGAAACATGTAAGTAAATTTACTTACGTTTATACATGGTTACAATCATAAACAAATTATAATGCAATGAACAATTCACTAGTCTACACCCGGTCACAACTGTAATGAGTTCTTGGTGCAAATTTTATTGTTGGGTCACACATACACACATATACATACACACTTACATATACACATACACACACATACACATACACACACATATATACATACACACACAACTGAGGGGGAGGTGAAGCAGTTACTCAGTGACCTTGATACCTCAAAGGCGATGGGCCCGGACAATATCTCCCCGTGGGTCCTTCGGGAAGGAGCTGAGGTTCTGAGTGTGCCACTTACCATAATATTCAACACATCCCTTGAAACTGGGCAGCTACCTGAGACATGGAAAAAGGCCAACGTAGTCCCCATTTTTAAAAAAGGAGACAGAAAGGAGGCACTAAACTATAGACCGGTGTCACTTACGTGTATAGTGTGCAAAGTCTTGGAAAAAATAATCAGGAAAAGAATGGTGGAGCATCTGGAGCAGAACAGGATAATCAACGCCAGACAGCACGGATTCAGGGAAGGCAAATCCTGTGTAACAAACCTCCTGGAGTTCTATGATAAAGTAACAGAGGTAAGGCAAGAGATAGAAGGGTGGGTTGACTGCATTTTCCTGGACTGCAGGAAGGCCTTCGACACAGTTCCTCATACGAGATTAGTAGAGAAGTTGGAAGACCAAGCGTGTATAACAGGAAGGGCACTGGAATGGATCAGGGAATATCTCACAGGGAGGCAACAACGGGTCATGGTGCGCGATGAGGTATTCACAGTGGAGGAAGGAAGGCAGCTGGGTAGACAGGATGGGGTGTGTCACCAACAAGGGATGTATCAAGTGCTAGAGGGCATACACACAACTGAGGAGGAGGTGAAGCAGTTACTCAGTGACCTTGATACCTCAAAGGCGATGGGTCCGGACAATATCTCCCCGTGGGTTCTTCGGGAAGGAGCTGAGGTACTGAGTGTGCCACTTACCATAATATTCAACACATCCCTTGAAAACGGGCAGATACCTGAAGCATGGAAGAAGGCCAATGTAGTCCCCATCTTTAAAAAAGGAGACAGAAAAGAGGCACTAAACTATAGACCGGTGTCACTTACATGTATAGTGTGCAAAATCCTGGAGAAAATCATCAGGAAAAGAATGGTGGAGCATCTCGAGCTGAACAGGATAATAAACACCAGACAGCACGGTTTCCGGGAAGGCAAATCCTGTGTAACAAACCTCCTAGAGTTCTATGATAAAGTAACAGAGGTAAGGCAAGAGATAGAAGGATGGGTTGATTGCATTTTCCTGGACTGCAGGAAGGCCTTCGACACAGTTCCTCACATGAGATTAGTAAAGAAGTTGGAAGAACAAGCATGTATAACAGGAAGGGCACTGGAATGGATCAGGGAATACCTCACAGGGAGGCACCAACGGGTCATGGTGCGTAATGAGGTATCACAGTGGGCGCCTGTGACGAGCGGCGTACCGCAGGGGTCAGTCCTAGGACCAGTGTTATTCTTGGTATATGTAAACGACATGACGGATGGGATAGACTCAGAAGTGTCTCTGTTCGCAGATGATGTGAAATTAATGAGGAGAATCACATCAGAAGAGGACCAAGCAGGACTTCAAACAGACCTGGACAAGCTTGACATCTGGTCTAGCAACTGGCTTCTCGAATTCAATCCCACCAAATGCAAAGTCAGTCATGAAGATCGGAGAAGCACAAAGAAGACTGCTGACAGAGTACAGGCTAGGTGGACAAGGGCTACAAACCTCGGCAAAGGAGAAAGACCTTGGGGTGAGTATAACGCCAAGTACGTCTCCGGAGGCACACATCAACCAGATAACTGCGGCAGCATATGGGCGACTGGCAAACCTAAGATTAGCGTTCCGTTACCCAAACAAGGAATCGTTCAAGACACTGTACACCGTGTACGTCAGGCCCATATTAGAATATGCAGCACCAGTCTGGAACCCACACCTGGTCAAGCACGTAAAGAAACTAGAGAAAGTGCAAAGGTTTGCGACAGGGCTAGTTCCACAACTCAGGGGTCTGTCCTATGAAGAAAGGTTGAGGGAAATAGGACTAACAACACTGGAGGAGAGAAGGGTCAGAGGAGACATGATAACGACATACAAAATACTGCGGGGAATCGACAAGGTAGACAGGGACAGGATGTTCCAGAGAGGGAACACAGAAACAAGGGGACACAACTGGAAGCTGAAGACTCAGATGAGTCAAAGGGATGTTAGGAAGCATTTCTTCAGCCACAGAGTAGTCAGGAAGTGGAATAGTCTAGAGAAAGATATAGTGGAGGCAGGAACCATACATAGTTTTAAGACGAGGTATGATAAAGCTCATGGAGCAGGGAGAGCAGAGACCCAGTAGCGGACAGCGAAGAGGCGGGGCCAGGAGCTGAGTCTCGACCCCTGCAACCACAATTAGGTGAGTACAATGGGCGCCTGTGACGAGCGGTGTACCGCAGGGGTCAGTCCTAGGACCAGTGCTATTCTTGGTATATGTGAATGACATGACAGACGGGATAGACTCAGAAGTGTCTCTGTTCGCAGATGATGTGAAATTAATGAGGAGAATCACATCGGATGAAGACCAAGCAGGACTTCAAAGAGATCTGGACAAGCTTGACATCTGGTCTAGCAAGTGGCTTCTCGAATTTAACCCCACCAAATGCAAAGTCATGAAGATCAGAGAAGGGCAAAGGAGACCGCTGACAGAGTACAGGCTAGGTGGACAAAAGCTACAAATCTCACCAACGGAGAAAGACCTTGGGGTGAGTATAACGCCAAGCACGTCTCCGGAAACACACATCAACCAGATAACCGCGGCAGCATATGGGCGACTGGCAAACCTAAGATTAGCGTTCCGTTACCTTAACAAGGAATCGTTCAAGACACTGTACACCGTGTACGTCAGGCCCATACTAGAGTATGCAGCACCAGTCTGGAACCCACACCTGGTTAAGCATGTCAAGAAATTAGAGAAAGTGCAAAGGTTTGCGACAAGGCTAGTTCCACAGCTCAGGGGACTGCCCTATGAAGAAAGGTTGAGGGAAATAGGACTAACAACACTGGAGGACAGAAGGGTTAGAGGAGACATGATAACGACATACAAAATACTGCGGGGAATTGACAAGGTAGATAGTGGCAGGATGTTCCAGAGAGGAAACACAGACACAAGGGGACACAACTGGAAGCTGAAGACTCAGATGAGTCAAAGGAATGTGAGGAAGCATTTCTTCAGCCATAGAGTAGTTAGGAAGTGGAATAGTCTAGCGAACGATATAGTGGAGGCGGGAACCATACATAGTTTTAAGACAAGGTATGATAAAGCTCATGGAGCAGGGAGAGCAGAGACCCAGTAGCGGACAGCGAAGAGGCGGGGCCAGGAGCTGAGTCTCGACCCCTGCAACCACAATTAGGTGAGTACAATTAGGTGAGTACACACGCACACACAACAGGAGTAAAAATCATTTACTAGATGGAATAGCATTTACTGAGGTGTAGGTGAGTAAAGGAGGGTGACAGTAAAATCACACGTGAAACGCGATACCCACGTACACACACACACACGCGCACACACACACACACACACACACACACACACACACACACACACACACACACACACACACAGAGTTGTCGGGAAGTGGAATAGTTTAGGAAGCGATGTAGTGGGGGCAGGCTCTATACATAGCTTTAAGCAGAGGTATGATAAAGCTCATGGCGCAGGGAGAGTGACCCAGTAGCGGCCAGTGAAGAGGCGGGGCCAGGAGCTTTGACTCGACCCCTGCAACCACAACTAGGTGAGTACAACTAGGTGAGTACACACACACACACACAGGTAAGAAGGGAGGCTCAGCGACAATATGAAAATGATATAGCATCAAAAGTCAAGTCTGACCCGAAGCTGTTGTATAGCCACATCAGGAGGAAAACAACAGTCAAGGACCAGGTAATCAGGCTGAGGAAGGAAGGTGGGGAGTTCACAATAAACGACCAAGAGGTATGTGAGGAGCTCAACATGAGATTTAAAGAAGTATTTACAGAGGAGACAGGTAGGACTCCAGGAATTCAGAATAGGGAGGTATACCAACAAGTGCTGGATGAAATACACACAACCGAGGAGGAGGTGAAGAAGCTGCTATGTGAACTCGATACCTCAAAAGCGGTGGGACCGGACAACATTTCTCCATGGGTCCTTAGAGAGGGAGCAGAGATGTTGTGTGTGCCACTAACACAAATCTTCAACACATCCATTGAAACTGGGCAACTACCTGAGGCGTGGAAGATGGCAAATGTAGTCCCAATTTTTAAGAAAGGAGACAGACACGAGGCATTAAACTACAGACCTGTGTCACTGACGTGTATAGTATGCAAAGTCATGGAGAAGATCATCAGGAGGAGAGTGGTGGAGCACCTAGAAAGACACAAGCTTATAAACGACAACCAGCACGGTTTCAGGGAAGGAAAATCCTGTGTCACAAACCTACTGGAGTTTTATGACAAGGTAACAGACGTAAGACACGAGAGAGAGGGTGGATAGACTGCATTTTTGGACTGCAAGAAGGCGTTCGACACAGTTCCTCACAAGAGGTTAATGCAAAAGCTAGAGGATCAGGCACACGTAACAGGAAAAGCACTGCAATGGATCAGAGAATATCTGACAGGGAGGCAACAACGAGTCATGGTACGTGACGAGATGTCAGAGTGGGCACCTGTGACGAGTGGAGTTCCACAAGGGTCAGTCCTAGGACCTGTACTGTTTTTGGTATATGTGAATGACATAACGGAAGGGATAGACTCAGAAGTGTCCCTGTTTGCAGATGATGTGAAGTTAATGAGAAGAATCAAATCAGTCGAGGATCAGGCAGGACTACAAAGAGACCTGGACAGGCTGCAAGCCTGGTCCAGTAACTGGCTCCTTGAATTTAACCCTGCCAAATGTAAAGTCATGAATATCGGGAAGGGCAAAGAAGACCACAGACAGAGTATAGTCTAGGTGGCCAAAGACTGCAAACCTCACTCAAAGAAAAAGATCTTGGGGTGAGTATAATACCGAGCACATCTCCTGAGGCACACATCAATCAGATAACTGCTGCAGCATACGGGCGGCTGGCAAACCTAAGAATAGCGTTCCAATACCTCACTAAGGAATCATTCAAGACTCTGTATACCATATACGTCAGGCCCATACTGGAGTATGCAGCACCAGTTTGGAACCCACACCTGGTCAAGCACGTCAAGAAATTAGAGAAAGTGCAAAGGTTTGCAACAAGACTAGTCCCAGAGCTAAGGGGATTGTCCTACGAAGAAAGGTTAAGGGAAATCGGCCTGACGACACTAGAGGACAGGAGGGTTAGGGGAGACATGATAACGACATATAAAATACTGCGAGGAATAGATAAGGTGGACAGAGACAAGATGTTCCAGAGAGGGGACACAGAAACAAGGGGTCACAATTGGAAGTTGAAGACTCCTATGAGTCAAAGGGATGTTAGGAAGTAATCCTTCAGTCATAGAGTTGTCAGGAAGTGGAATAGCTTAGAAAGCGACATAGTGGAGGCAGGAACCATACATAGTTTTAAGACTAGGTTTGATAAAGCTCATGGAGCAGGGAGAGAGAGAACCTAGTAGCAATCAGTGAAGAGGCGGGGCCAGGAGCTATGAATCGACCCCTGCAACCACAAATAGGTGAGTACACACACACACACACGCACACACACACACACACACACACACGCACACACACACACACACACACACACACACACACACATATAACGATATGTTATTTGGAGTGTTCTTGGTAGCGGGATTGCAATAAGGCTTCGGAGGCTTCTTACTTTATTTGTAATAAAGGGTGCGAGATCACAGGCTGCGTGTCTGTGGCCATTGCCGGCGGGCCATGGGCCTTGCGAGAGGGAGACGAGTTAGGCCTGTTGACTGACTGAAGTTTGGGCGCCAAGTGAGGGAGAGGCAGGGGTGAGGCAGACTCACATGGGTATGCCTACAGGCTTGCCCTCTGGCAGAAACTATGGGAACTAGCATGGCGCGAAATATGAACTCAGCTGGCAGACAGCATGGCTGTCTATGCAGACAGTCAGGCTGTCTACACACACACACACACACACACACGCACACACACACACACACACACACATGCACACACACACACACACACACACACACACACACACGCACACACACACAATGCACACACACACACGGTGTGTCTGGTGGTAAAGCTCTCGCTTCACGCACGGAGGGCCCGGGTTCTATTCCCGACGGGGCGGAAACATTTCGAAGTGTTTCCTTACACACACACACACACACACATACAACAGGCCTAGTGTCTAATCGACATGTGCCTAGGACAAAATGGTAACTAACACACACACACACACACACACACACACACACACACACACGCACACACACACACACAGAAGAGCTAGAAACGAGTATGCACAGGTACGGAGGGAAGCCCAGAAACAGTACGAAAATGACATAGCATCGAAAGTTAAGTCCGACCCGAAACTGATGTACAGTCACATCAGAAGGAAGACAACAGTTAAAGACCAGGTGATAAGGCTGAGGAGAGAAGATGGGGAACTCACAAGTAATGATCAAGAGGTATGTGAGGAGCTCAACTTGAGGTTTAAGGAAGTATTCACAGTGGAGGAAGCAAGGCAGCTGGGTAGACAGGATGGGGTGCGCCACCAACAAGGGATGTATCAAGTGCTAGAGGGCATACACACAACTGAGGAGGAGGTGAAGCAGTTACTCAGTGACCTTGATACCTCAAAGGCAATGGGTCCGGACAACATCTCCCCGTGGGTTCTTCGGGAAGGAGCTGAGGTACTGAGTGTGCCACTTACCATAATATTCAACACATCCCTTGAAAATGGGCAGTTACCTGAGGTATGGAAGAAGGCCAACGTAGTCCCCATCTTTAAAAAAGGAGACAGAAAAGAGGCACTAAATTATAGACCGGTATCACTTACATGTATAGTGTGCAAAGTCCTGGAGAAAATCATCAGGAAAAGAATTGTGGAGCACCTCGAGCTGAACAGGATAATAAACACCAGGCAGCACGGATTCCGGGAAGGCAAATTCTGTGTAACAAACCTCCTAGAGTTCTATGATAAAGCAACAGAGGAAAGGCAAGAGAGAGAAGGGTGGGTTGATTGCATTTTCCTGGACTGCAGGAAGGCCTTCGACACAGTTCCTCACATGAGATTAGTAAAGAAGTTGGAGGAACAAGCACGTATAACAGGAAGGACACTGGAATGGATCAGGGAATACCTCACAGGGAGGCAACAACGGGTCATGGTGCGTGATGAGGTATCACAGTGGGCACCTGTGACGAGCGGCGTTCCGCAGGGGTCAGTCCTAGGACCAGTGTTATTCTTGGTATATGTAAATGACATGACAGATGGGATAGACTCAGAAGTGTCTCTGTTCGCAGATGATGTGAAATTAATGAGGAGAATCACATCAGAGGAGGACCAAGCAGGACTTCAAACAGACCTGGACAAGCTTGACATCTGGTCTAGCAAATGGCTTCTCGAATTCAATCCCACCAAATGCAAAGTCATGAAGATCGGAGAAGGGCAAAGAAGACCGCTGACAGAGTACAGGCTAGGCGGACAAAGGCTACAAACCTCGGAAAAGGAGAAAGACCATGGGGTGAGTATAACGCCAAGCACGTCTCCGGAGGCACACATCAACCAGATAACTGCGGCAGCATATGGGCGACTGGCAAACCTAAGATTAGCGTTCCGTTACCTTAACAAGAACTCGTTTAAGACACTGTACACCGTGTACGTCAGGCCCATACTAGAATATGCAGCACCAGTCTGGAACCCACACCTGGTCAAGCACATAAAGAAACTAGAGAAAGTGCAAAGGTTTGCGACAAGGTTAGTTCCACAACTCAGGGGTCTGTCCTATTAAGAAAGGCTGAGGGAAATAGGACTAACAACACTGGAGGAAAGAAGGGTCAGAGGAGACATGATAACGACATACAAAATACTGCAGGGAATCGACAAGGTAGACAGTGACAGGATGTTCCAGAGAGGGAACACAGAAACAAGGGGACACAACTGGAAGCTGAAGACTCAGATGAGTCAAAGGGATGTTAGGAAGCATTTCTTCAGCCACAGAGTAGTCAGGAAGTGGAATAGTCTAGAGAAAGACATAGTGGAGGCAGGAACCATACACAGTTTTAAGACGAGTTATGATAAAGCTCATGGAGCAGGGAGAGCAGATACCCAGTAGCGGGCAGCACAGAGGCGGGGCCAGGAGCTGAGTCTCGACCCCTGCAACCACAATTAGGTGAGTACACACACACACACACACACACGCACATGCCCCCGGTGGCCTAGTGGGTAAAGCTCTTGCTTCACGCACGGAGGGGCCGGGTTCAATTCCCGGTGGGGTAGAAACATTTCGAAGTGTTTCCTTACATACACATACACACACACATATATACAACAGGCCTAGTGTCTAATTGACATGTGCCTAGGACAAAATGGTAACTAACTAACACACACACACACTAACACACAGAAAACAATATGAAGTTCAATGATGAGAAATTTCAATTACTCAGATACGGAAAACGTGAAGAAATTAAAATCTCATCGGAGTACAAAACTAATTCCAACCACACAATAGAGCGAAAAACTAATGTCAAAGACCTGGGAGTGATCATGTCAGAGGATCTCACCTTCAAGGACCATAACAATGTAGCAATTGCATCTGCTCAAAAAAATGACAGGATGGATAATGAGAACCTTCAAAACCAGGGATGCCAAGCCCATGTTGACACTTTACAGATCGCTTGTTCTATCTAGGCTGGAATATTGCTGCACACTAACTGCACCTTTCAAGGCGGGTGAAATTGCTGACCTTGAAAATGTGCAGAGAACCTTCACCGCACGCATAAGTGCGATAAACCACCTCAACTACTGGGAACGCTTGAAGTTCCTAAACCTGTACTCTCTAGAACGCAGGCGGGAGAGATACATTATTATATACACATGGAAAATTCTCGAGGGCTTAGTACCAAACTTGCACACAAAAATCACTCCGTACGAAAGCAAAAGACTCGGCAGGCGATGTAACATCCCCCAATGAAGAGCAGGGGTGCCACTAGCACGTTGAGGGACAACACAATAAGTGTCAGGGGCCCAAGTTTGTTCAACTGCCTCCCAGCATACATCAAGGGGATTACCAACAAGCCCCTGGCTGTCTTCAAGCAGGCACTGGACAGGCACCTCAAGTTGGTACCTGATCAGCCGGGCTGTGGTTCGTATGTTGGACTGTGTGCGGCCAGCAGTAACAGCCTGGTTGATCAGGCTCTGGTCCAAGAGGAGGCCTGCTCACAGACCGGGCCGCGGGGGAGTTGACCCCTGGAATTCTCTCCAGGTAGACTCCAGGTAGACACACTAACACACACACACTTGTGATAGTATCTTAGTATCTTAGCATAAGTATTGGTAATATTATATTAGCATAAGAACTGAAGAGAGGAGAGTCTCGGGACACAGGTTATAAACACAAGCGGTTGACCGTTAGGGCTCACCCACCCCCTCCCTCTACCCCTCCATTATCCCCCCACTGGCATCTCCAATCCCACACCCGCCCACACCCACCCTACACCATCTCTTATCTTGTCATCTCTCTTCCCTCTACCCTCTCCCTCTCCCTCTTACCCTCCCATTTCCCTTCCCCTTTTCCTCTCACTCTCCCCCTCCCCCACCCCCATTCTCCCCTCACTGGCATCTCCAATCCCACACACACCCACACCCACCCTACACCCTCTCCTATCTCATTTCTCTTCCCTCTACCTGGTTTAGTGCTTCTATTTGATTATAATAATAATAGTAATAAATCTTCCCTCTACCCTCATATATTTTCCTTCCTCCCTTCCACCCCCTTCCCACTCTCCACCCCTCCATAACTCTCCCTTGCCCCTCCCTCCCCCTCCCCCTTACAACTAACCCCACCCACCCACACCTTCCCCACACTTTCCCTTCCCCTTACAACTAACCCCACCCACCCACACCTTCCCCACACTTTCCCTCTCCCTCTCCCCATAACTCTCTCTCTCCCTAACTCCCTCCCTCCCTCTCTCTCTCTCCAAATCACTCCCCTCTCCTCTCTTGCTTTTTCCCCTCTACCTTTTCTCTTCCTCTCCCTGTCCCTCCATTTCCCACTCTTTTTCCTTCCTCCCTGTGAAGGTTGTCGCCAATCTTCTCAGGAAAAGTATAATAGAAAAAGACTAATAACAAGAAAAATAAACACTTTATTTTAATAGAATGAAATTTAAATAATAAATACGTAAATATGAGTATAATAATCCTATATTAAAGAAAAATGAAAAATGAAAACAAAAAAGATATATATGATTCAAAGCTAAATATTTACAGCTGTGGTGTTATCACTGAAGCAATGAATCCTCGTGGTGGTGGTGGTGTTGTTGTTGTTGCCTCGAGGTTTTCCACAAATCCAGCAGTCTTCCAAACTGTTACAATGTCACAAATGATGTCAGGGACTCAGTTGAAAGTTGTCCCCTAGTGACGTCCAGTTGCCTGATGTTTCTAGTGTGTACTGAGGTACTACTGGTGGTAGTGCAGGAATGGTGGTGGTACTCTGTTTCTCAATTGGTGAGTACGCCGGCCACCCACTCAGCCTGGAATCCGATGATCTGAGCGGACACAGAGGAAGTGGGATTGAGCGTGGTCAGTCAAGTGATTTCAACCGGCAGCCGAAGCCTAGCATTACACCTCTCACCGGGTGAAAAAGGGGGGGGTATAGCAGCAGCGAGACACTAACCCCACCTTAACCAGCAAACTACCACTCAACCATCACTCTACATACCTTCACACTTCCCTCACTCCTATCTATGGACTTTTCCCTCACACTCCCCTTCACCCCTTCTCCCTTTAGCCCCCTTCCCACTCTTTCTCCACCCTCCCATCACTCTCCCTGGCCCCCTCCCTCTCCCCCTTACAACCCACCCACTCCCACACTACCATAATCTCTCTCCATCTCTCCCTTCTCCCTTCTCTCTTTTGCTCCTCCTCTCCCCTTTCTCTCTCCCTCTCCCTCCCTCCCCTCTATTCCCCCTCTTTTCCTTTCCTCCTTCCCTTCCACCCCTTATACCTACAGCCCCCTTCCCCCCTTTCTCCACCCTTCCATCACTCTCCCTCTTAAACCTCTACCCCCTTTAGCCCTACACTTCCCCGAACGCACACACAGATACAGCTTAAACCCTACACTTCCCCAGACACACACACAACTACAGCTAACGATGGTGTCTCAGAGGGTAACTCGAAGGCCCAGGGGAACAGAGGAGAATGGCTCTTCTAGGGAGGAATGGATGGAGGAGCAATGCAAAAGGATGGAACAAGAGTGGGAGAGTAAACTAGGTGAGGTCTCTGCAAAAATGGAAAAAAAGATGGAGGCAGAGCTTTGTGCAAAATTGGAAGGGAGGTTGGAGGAGGAGAAGAAGAAATGGGAGTCACAATTTGAAGCTGCAGTAGCCAGGATAAGTGCCCTAGAATGTGAGGTAAATAGGCTGAAGCAAGCTACAGGGGTATGGACCAGAGAGGACATAGCATCTGAAGCTGGTACATCCTCATCGAACAAGGAACCCAATGGGAAGGAAGGAGACATGAACTACGCTAAGGCCCTATCAGTCCAAGAAGGGCCAATGAATGAAGGGGGAGAGCAGCCGGGAGCAGGGGTGGTGGTAAGAGAGGCACAACCAGGACGCCAAGAGCTACAGAAAAACATTGGGGAGAGATGGAGGGAAAGGAAATGGGAGGCGGAGAGGGAGAAGTCAGTGTTTATTCATGGGCTCCAGGAGAGCGAATTAAGGACACACAATGAAAGACGGCAGGAGGAAAGACAGGAGATTGAGAACGTCATTAGAGAAATAGGCGAAGAGGACATGTCTGAGATAGTAAATTTTCAGAGAATAGGGGGGTACGTGAAGGGGAGAAAACGGCCAGTCAAGCTGATCTTCAAGACAGAAACAGTGCGAAACAGGATCCTGCAAGAGAAACCACGGCTGAAGGAATCGTCAGCATACAGAAGGGTGTTCCTAGACCGGGACAGAACAAAAACAGAACGACAGCAGCTGAGGGAGTGGAGGCAAAAGCGAAAGGAGCTGGGAAGAGAGAGACAGACAGAATCAGCAGAAACCAACCAGAACAGGGAAGAGCAACAGGAGCGAGCACACACAAACCCATCCCCAGAACCCCAAAACCAAACACACTATCCCAACACAGACCACAATCCACACTTACATCCCCCACCCCTCACTATGCTGTAGAATCCCCCAGCACACCGCCAGGGCCCCCACCCCCACAGACCCCCCGAAACACAGTGTTGGAGAGGAAACTGAATGTATGGTACACGAACGCAGATGGAATAACAAATAAGTGGGAGGAGTGGCATGAAAGAATCAAAGAGGCATCACCGGACATCATAGCCCTCACTGAAACAAAGCTCACAGGGATGATAACAAATGCCATCTTTCCAACGGGATACCAGATCCTGAGGAAAGACAGAGGGAACAGAAAGGGTGGAGGAGTGGCACTGCTGATCAAAAACAGATGGGATTTTGATGAGCTGGAGAGAGGGGACAGAGGAGAAGCAGGAGATTGTATAATAGGAACACTTCAGTCCGGAGGTCCAAAGGTGATAATTGCAGTGATAATTTTCTTCATAGTTATACCAATTATAATTGGGGGATTTGGAAATTGATGTATAACCCACCACAGAACAGCAGGAGACCAAGGCAAGAGTATGATGAGAGTAATAGAGCGATGGTTGACACACTGGCCGAATTGGCCAGAAGGGCTCATGCGAGCAGGGCAAAGCTACTGATCATGGGTGACTTCAACCATAAGGAAATCGATTGGGAGAACTTAGAACCACATGGGGGCCAAGAAACATGGAGGGCTAAAATGATGGAGGTGGTACTGGAAAATCTCATGTACCAACATGTAAGGGACAATACCAGAGAGAGAGGGGAGGACGAACCAGCGAGACTGGACCTAGTATTCACCCTGAGTAGCGCAGATATTGAGGACATCACACATGAAAGCCACCTTGGGGCCAGTGATCATATGGTTCGAGTTACAAGTGGAGGGGGAAGCAGGAAGAGCTGAACGAATGAAGCCAAACTATAAGAAAGGTGACTACGTGGGCATGAAGAACTTCCTGCATGGAGTTCAGTGGGACAGAGAGCTGGCAGGGAAGTCGGTAAACGAGATGATGGAATATATGACAACAATTTGCACGGAAGCTGAGGAGAGGTTTATACCCAAGGGTAACAGGAAAAGCGAAAAAGTCAGGATGAGCCCATGGTTCACCCAAAGGTGCAGGGAAGCCAAAACCAAGTGTGCCAGGGAATGGAAGAAGTATAGAAGGCAAAGGACCCAGGAGAATAAGGAGAGCAGTCGTAGAGCCAGAAATGAATATGCACAGGTAAGAAGGGAAGCCCAAAGACAATACGAGAATGACATAGCAGCAAAAGCAAAATCTGACCCAAAGCTGTTGTACAGCCACATCAGGAGGAGAACAACAGTCAAGGACCAGGTGATCAGGCTGAGGAAGGAAGGAGGGGAGGTCACAAGAAATGACCACGAAGTGTGTGAGGAGCTCAACATGAGATTCAAAGAGGTGTTCACAGAGGAAATAGAAGGGCCTCCAGAAAGGAGGAGAGGTAGGGTACACCATCAGGTGCTGGACACAATACACACAACTGAGGAGGAAGTGAAGAGGCTACTAAGCGAGCTAGATACCTCAAAGGCGATGGGGCCGGATAACATTTCTCCATGGGTCCTGAGAGAGGGAGCAACAGGGCAACTACCTGAGGTAAGGAAGACAGCAAATGTAGTTCCAATTTTTAAAAAAGGAGACGGGAAATCCTGTGTCACAAACCTACTGGAGTTCTATGACAGGGTGACAGCAGTAAGACAAGAGAGAGAGGGGTGGGTAAATTGCATATTCTTGGACTGTAAGAAGGCGTTGGACACAGTCCCACACAAGAGATTAGTGCAGAAGCTGGAGGACCAGGCAGGGATAACAGGGAAGGCACTACAATGGATCAGGGAATACCTGTCAGGAAGACAGCAGCGAGTCATGGTCCGTGGCGAGGTGTCAGAGTGGGCGCCGGTGACGAGTGGGGTTCCACAGGGGTCAGTCCTAGGACCGGTGCTGTTTCTGGTATTTGTGAATGACATGACGGAAGGAATAGACTCCGAAGTGTCCCTGTTTGCAGATGATGTGAAGTTGATGAGAAGAATTCAATCTGACGAGGACCAGGCAGAACTACAAAGGGATCTGGACAGGCTGCAAGCCTGGTCCAGCAATTGGCTCCTGGAGTTCAACCCAACCAAGTGCAAAGTCATGAAGATTGGGGAAGGGCAAAGAAGACTGCAGACGGAGTACAGTCTTGGGGGCCAGAGCCTACAAACCTCAATCAAGGAAAAAGATCTTGGGGTGAGTATAACACCAGGCACATCTCCTGAGGCGCACATCAACCAAATAACTGCTGCAGCATACGGGCGCCTAGCAAACCTAAGAACAGCATTCCGACATCTTAATAAAGAATCGTTGAGGACCCTGTACACTGTGTACGTTAGGCCCATACTGGAGTATGCAGCACCAGTTTGGAACCCACATTTAGCCAAGCACGTAAAGAAGCTAGAGAAAGTGCAAAGGTTTGCAACAAGACTAGTCCCGGAGCTAAGGGGTATGTCCTACGAGGAGAGGTTAAGGGAAATCGACCTGACGACACTGGAGGACAGGAGAGATAGGGGGGACATGATAACGACATATAAAATACTGAGAGGAATTGACAAGGTTGACAGAGACAGAATGTTCCAGAGATGGGACACAGCAACAAGGGGACACAGTTGGAAGTTGAAGACTCAGATGAATCACAGGGATGTTAGGAAGTATTTCTTCAGTCACAGAGTGGTCGGGAAGTGGAATAGCTTGGGAAGCGATGTAGTGGAGGCAGGTTCCATACACAGCTTTAAGAAGAGGTATGATAAAGCTCATGGCGCAGGGAGAGTGACCCAGTAGTGGCCAGTGAAGATGCGGGGCCAGGAGCTATGTCTCGACCCCTGCAACCACAACTAGGTGAGTACAACTAGGTGAGTACACATGGCAATGCTTTATTTACAGGGAGCAAAGTCAGGGTATTTTTCCAGAATGGTCTGTAATATACCACTGTGGATAAAATACTTTGACATATCTTGAACATTTCTGAGTGAGTTGTCTCTGAATTCATTAATTTGGTCGCACTCCAGTACATAATGACGCAGGGTGTGACAATAATCCAACTGGCAAAGTTTACATTTTGTTTGGTCTACATCTGGTGGTGGTGATTTAACCTGCCAAAGATACTTGTAACCCAGCCGGAGGCGGGCGGTGGTGACATCCAAGAGTCTGCTTATTTTGTTGGATGCACCATAGACATGTGGCTCCTCCTGCATGATAGAATGATGATAGATGGACTGACTGGTGTCAATCTCCCTGAGTCTTAAGTCAATAAAATTCAGTTGAAGTTCTTTTCGTATTATTGTTCTCAAACTGCTAACTGACAAGTTAAGATTGTAATCTACCCCCTCTTTGAAAGCATAAAACTTACCCAATTTATCAGTTCTATCATGCATCTGAAGACCAATGTGAGATGGAATCCACAGCATGTGCACTCTGACTCTACTATCCACAATCCTACCATACCTGTGTCTGGCTTCTGACACAAGCATGCTACAAGTTATACTTGATGAGTTGAGAGCATATATGGTTAGATTTTTTAGATTTTGCCACCGAAGTGGCTAGTTTATTGTGCACCCCATATCCATCCTGTGGACGGTAGCGCAAGAGCATATGGATACACAAAAGGCCTAGGCACTAGGCCCCAAAGGGGTTAACAATTGTACATTTGGGTTTATATCTACATTTCAATTATCTGTTACAAGCAGGTATCTTATTTCATGAATAAGATATCTTGACATGTCACATAGGTTATTATATTGTCTATCTCTATATTCCTCAATAAGTGCACAATTAAGCACATAGTGTTCAAGACAGTGACCATATGCCTGATCACATAATTTGCATTTAGTTTGATCATCATCTGTGTCTCCCAAACTGTCAGAAGTACCTGTAGCCAAGCCTAAGCCTGGCCACTACAACATCAGTCAGTCTGTTCACATTGCAAGTTGCTCCACAAACATGCCCATCTGTGCTCGCATTATCATGAGCACAGATAGGCACGTTCATGGAAATTAATTTGGATTTATATCTACAGTTCACTTATCTGTTACAAGCAAATTTAGGAAATTTGCTTAGAATAAGTGGTATCCTACCTTCACTAATAAGATATCTTGACATGTCACATAGGTTATTATACTGTCTATCTCTATATTCCTCAATAAGTGGACAATTCAGCACATAGTGTTCAAGACAGTGACCATATGCCTGATCACATAATTTGCATTTAGTTTGATCATCATCTGTGTATCTCCCAAACTGCCAGAAGTATTTGTAGCCAAGCCGAAGCCTGGCCACTACGACATCAGTCAGTCTGTTCACATTGCAAGTTGCTCCATAAACATACTTATCTACATTCATGTTATCATAGTGAGTTATAGATCTACTCAGGCTTCTAACTGCATTCCTATAGCTATCATTTTCATTATTTATTTCTCTCCTAATATTATTCCTAATGCTAGACACAGATATACCAAAGTTATATTCTACATTCTCCTTATGGGTGCTCTTCTTGGCTAACATATCAACTTTATCATGAAGGAGTAATCCAATGTGTGACGGAATCCATAACAAATGTACTTTAATTCCTTTGTCCCGGATTTTTGAGTATCTATACCTGGCTTCTCCAATGAGCATGCTGTTAGAGTCATTATAGGAGTCAAGAGCCTTCAATGATGACATAGAATCAGTAATGATGATAGAGTCAAGCTCAGTGTCATAAGTTAGCTTTAGTGCCATAAGGATTGCAAACAATTCAGTTTGCAGTGTATGGATGACAGAGAATCAGTTACAATTAGAGAGTCAACCTCAGATACATGGACGCATTTGAGTGCAAGGAGTATGGCAAACAGTTCTGTCTGAAGGGTAGGGGTCCAGTTATTGATGCGTGCTCCAATTTCTTTAAGAGAGCCATCACTCTGCATGACAACAGCAGCACTACCAGCTGCACCAGTGGATTGGTGAACAGAACCATCAACGTAAATAATTTGTGAGAGAGTGTGCTGTTTGGCTAAATTATCAATACAGCTTAAGGCATCATGTTTGGCTTCAAGGCGAAGCTTTGGTTGTGATTAAAGAAGTAGTTTGGGGGAAAATGGAGGGATGGTAGTTTGCTAAAGTGTTTTACTCTTTTTATTTACTATTATATTCCCTAAAGTGTTAACTCATAATTAAGGTGCTAAGTTTGGTGCTAAAGTGTTTTACTCTTTTTATTTACTATTATATTCCCTAAAGTGTTAACCCTCATTGTTTACTATTATATTCCCTACTTTTTATTTTTAAAAAAAAATTCTAACTGCCACAGTTCTTATATTAATTTTTATTATAATAATTAAGGTGCTAACTCAGGTACTAATTTACTTTACTTTCATTGTTTGCTATCATTTTCCCTAGCTCCTTTATTCCCAGCTTTAGTAAACTACCATAGTTCAATTAATTGCATTTATATCTCTACAAACTCTTATTAAAAATTTATAATAATCAAATAGTTCCTAAGAATTTAATCTAGTACCATATTATTAAGTTTAGAATTATCTATTCTTCTCAGGTCTAGTTATAGAATCACATCAAATCTTATGATTACAGGAATTAATCCTGATATCAACCTATTATTAAATGACTTACATGATTCCAACAGCAACTGCAACTATTACACAGCAGATCAAGAAAAGACATTACTCAGAGCCAACAATAACATAACTATCTTCAATTACAATGTTAGATCTTTGAGCAAACATTATGATGACCTCACACAGTAGGGACGCCGTGCCAGTCAGTCGCATCTTGTAGGGCTCCGTGAATATAAGTGTTTTTGAGGGCTACACAAGGGTACTACAGGGGTTATCAAGTGTGTCAGGGTAGTGAACAACCCTTGAAGTGATTTACGAGTTGCCCTGAGCCACATAAGTGTGGGAAGAGCCATAATTTTATAAGTGAACTAGAAATAAATATTTGGTGGCGGGGTCAGTGGGCCTAGTGTGCTCCAGGCGACGTTGCCACGTGTGTCACCCTAGATAATAAAGTGAAATAAATATGTGACAAGTGAAAGAAATACAGTGAATAGGTTATATTATATATCGACAAGAAACGAAAGTGGATATACGCCAGAACATCACATTGAGTTGGACAATCTACAGGATACTACACGCTGGCCAAGCTGCATCGCATCGCAAGTATTCACCTATGCGTGGTTTTCGGGGTGTCGGGAGTAAGATCCAATTACCTAACCGCTAAGCTGTTTGTGAACGGTCAACTCTCATAGTAAGATAAGGAATAGGATATCAAGTACTCAGTAACAAATAGCAATTGGTAATTTCTAGTAGAAAAGGGCGAGCAGACAGGTGAATCATAGAATACATTAAC
>WNWK01025673.1:0-28285 GCA_009830355.1 Cherax destructor
GAGTTGTTCAATCTCAGGGGGGGACTAACGGGGGGGACAATATACGAGGGGGGACAATACTCACGGGGGGGGACAAACTCCGGGGTGGGACAATACCCGGGGGGAAAAACCACGGGGGGGGACAATACCGGGTAAGACAATACTCACGGGGGGGCAATACTCACGGGGGATACAAACTCACGAGGGGGCAAACCAGAGGGGAACAATACTCAAAAGGGGACAATACCACAGGGGGGACAATACTCAGGGGGTGGGAAATACTCACGAGGGGAAAAACACCACGGGGTGGACAAACCACGAGGGGGACAAACCACGAGGGGGGAAAACCAAGGGGGGAAAACCCAGGGGGAAATACCACGAGATGGG
Source organism: Cherax destructor (assembly GCA_009830355.1). Taxonomy (NCBI): domain Eukaryota; kingdom Metazoa; phylum Arthropoda; class Malacostraca; order Decapoda; family Parastacidae; genus Cherax; species Cherax destructor. The sequence goes on from WNWK01025673.1 coordinate 367, forward strand.
ACAATACCAGGGGGGGAAAACCACGAGGTAGGACAAACTCACGGGTGGGACAATACTCAGAGGTGATAAAACCAGAGGGGGACAATACTAAAGAGATGGAACAATACTCACGGGGGGGGAAATACCCGGGGGGGAAATTTAAAGGGGGACAAACTACGAGGTGATACAATACTCACGAGGTGGGACAATACCACGAGATGGAACAATACTCACGAGGGGGGACAAACAAAAAGATCTAAAACCAACATTATCCCTGAGAAGCATTACATGTGAGATAACATAGAAGATAAGATACTTAAGGAACATACAAGTACCATCAGATTAGAGAATGGAAGTTCCTTCAGCAATTTTTCCGTGGGAGTTGAAAGTCTTAAACACCGATGAAGCGCTGCTGAGAAGACTACTCACACACTCAGCCAGAAAGAGAAATACCTGGTAGGAATCATCACTCTCAGCTGTCGACTAAGGACACACATAATCTTATCACTGGAATTAGCCAGAGTAGGGGAACTGAGACCGATGGTCGAGTCCGCAGAGCCAGCATTGAACCTACACCTCACGAATCACATAACATGCACTCAAACATACACACACACACACACACACACACATACACACACACACACATTTCGAAGTGTTTCGTTACACACACACACACATACATACAACAGGCCTAGTGTCTAATCGGCATGTGCCTAGGACAAAATGGTAACAAACACACACAAACACACACACACACACACACACACACACACACACACACACACAGACAAGATGTTCCAGAGAGGGGACACAGAAACAAGGGGTCACAGTTGGAAGTTGAAGATTCCTATGAGTCAAAGGGATGTTAGGAAGTATTTCTTCAGTCATAGAGTTGTCAGGAAGTGGAATAGCCTAGAAGGTGACGTAGTGGAGGCAGGAACCATACATAGTTTTAAGACGGGGTTTTGATAAAGCTCATGGAGCGGGGAGAGAGAGGACCTAGTAGCAACCAGTAAAAGAGGCGGGGCCGGGAGCTATGAATCGACCCCTGCAACCACAAATAGGTGAGCACAAATAGGTGAGTACACACACACACACACACTACAACTCTCATAATAATTTCTCATTTAAACTCATTTATCCTCACATTTTCTCAACTTACCAAAGTTACCGTCGTCACACCCTGTCACACTCCTGTCACACCCCGTCACACCCCGTCACACCACCGTCACGCCGTCACTCACCAAAAGCAGTTTTATTCAAATTTGACTCAACAAAGCAACATTAATGTTTATATAATACTTCCTGCAAGTGGAATTCCCAAAAGCGTGATAATTCCTTACCACTCACACCTGAGACATACCTGTGCACAGTCTCCAGGGTTCTTCTAACCTTCCAGATGGGTCTGAGGACCGCCTGATCAACTAGGTTGTTGCTGCACGCGGCCCGCAGGGACGTTAGTCTTGATAATGACAGGTAAATACCCTGCAACATGGTAGAATACTGACATAACTATAAGTGAGATTAACAGCTAGCCAAGCAGACCCATTTTGGATCTATATGGCTATGTTGATATGTGCTAAGTTCTGGGAGACACTACCTGCTTAACTCTGCATGCTTGTCCTGCTATGCTATGGACGGTTCCTACCTGTTTACCTGTGAATGGTTGCTACCGTTAGCTATGGATGGTTGCTACTTCAAACTATGGATGGATGCTACCTGTTTACTTGTGGATGGTTGCTACCTGCTTATCTATGGACAGCTGCTACCTGCTTAAGTATGGATGGTTGCTGTCTGCTTAAATATGGATGGTTGCTACCTGCTTAAGCATGGATGGTTGCTACCTGCTTAAATATAAATGGTTGCTACCTGCTTAACTATGGATGGTTACTACCTGCTTATCTATGGGTGGTTGCTACCTGTTAACTATGGATGGTTGCTACCTGCTTAAGCATGGATGGTTGCTACCTGCTTAAATATAAATGGTTGCTTACCTGCTTAACTATGGATGGTTACTACCTGCTTATCTATGGATGGTTGCTACCTGCTTAACTATGGATGGTTGCTACCTGCTTAACTATGGATGGTTGCTTCCTGCTAACTATGGATGGTTGCTACCTGCTTAACTATGGATGGTTGCTACCTGCTTTTAAATATGGATGGTTGCTACCTCTTAACTATGGATGTTGCTACCAGCTTAACTATGGATGGTTACACATTCCTATTACAGACAGATACTTATCAGACAGTTCTCACCCCCCGATCACACACACACACACACACACATACACACAGATTGCATATTTGGGCTGTAAGAAAAGGGGTTTGACACAGTCCCACACAAGAGATTAGTGCAGAAGCTGGAGGACCAGGCATGGATAACAGGGAAGGCACTACAATGGATCAGGGAATACCTGTCAGGAAGACAGCAGCGAGTCATGGTCCGTGGCGAGGTGTCGAGTGGGCGCCGGTGACGAGTGGGGTTCCACAGGGGTCAGTCCTAGGACCGGTGCTGTTTCTGGTGTTTGTGGGAAAGACATGACGGAAGGAATAGACCGAAGTGTCCCTGTTTGCAGATGATGTGAAGTTGATGAGAAAAAATTCAATCGGAAGAGGACCAGGCAGAACTAAAAGGGATCTGGACAGGTGCAAGCCTGGTCCAGCAATTGGCTCCTGGAGTTCAACCCAACCAAGTGCAAAGTCATGAAGTTGGGGAAGGGCAAAAAGACCGCAGACGGAGACAGTCTAGGGGGGCCCGAGACTACAAACCTCAATCAGGAAAAAAATCTGGGGTGAGTATAACATCAGGGACATCTCCTGTGGCGCACATCAACCAAATAACTGCTGCACATATGGGCGCCTAGCAAACCTAAGAACAACATTCCGACATCTTAAAGAATCGTTCAGGACCCTGTACACTGTGTACGTTAGGCCCATACTGGAGTATGCAGCACCAGTTTGGAACCCACATTTATCCAAGCACGTAAAGAAGCTAGAGAAAGTGCAAAGGTTTGCAAAAAAGACTAGTCCCGGAGCTAAGGGGTATGTTCTACGAGGAGAGGTTAAGGAAATCGACCTGACGACACTGGAGGACAGGAGAGATAGGGGGACATGATAACGACATATAAAATACTGAGAGGAATTGACAAGGTTGACAGAGACAGAATGTTCCAAAGATGGGACACAGCAACAAGGGACACAGTTGGAAGTTGAAGACTCAGATGAATCACAGGGATGTTAGGAAGTATTTCTTCAGTCACAGAGTAGTCGGGAAGGGGAATAGCTTGGGAAGCGATGTAGTGGAAGCAAGTTCCATACACAGCTTTAAGAAGAGGTATGATAAAGCTCATGGCGCAGGGAGAGTGACCCAGTAGCGGCCAGTGAAGAGGCGGTGCCAGGAGCTATGTCTCGACCCCTGCAACCACAACTAGGGTGATACCACACACACGGGGCCAGGAGCTGAGTCTCGCCCCCTGAAACCACAATTAGGTGAGTACACACACCAGAATAGGGCAGAGCAAGAAGAGCAAGCACACAAGAACCACCCCAACACCCAACAACCAAGCCACTATCCCAACACAAACTACAACCCACACTCACCACCCCCAACACTCCACTATAGAATCCCACAGTACACCGCCAGGTCCCTCACCCTCACAGACCCCCAAAACACAGTGGTAGAGAGTCAACTGAAGGTATGGTACACCAATGCTGATGGAATAACAAATAAGTGGGAGGAGTGGCACGAAAGAGTCAAAGAGGCATCACCGGACATAATAGCTCTCACAGAAACCAAGCTCACAGGTATGATAACAGATGCCATCTTTCCAATGGGATACCATATCCTGAGGAAAGACAGAGGGAACAGAGGGGTGGAGGAGTGGCACTGCTGATCAAAACCGATGGGACATTGATGAGCTGGAGAGAGGAGACAGAGGAGAAGCAGGAGATTACACAATAGGAATGCTACAGTCTGGAGGTCCCAAAGTGGTAATTGCAGTAATGTATAACCCACCCCAGAACAGTAGGAGGCCAGTAGGGCAAAGCTACTGATCATGGGTGACTTCAACCACAAGGAAATAGACTGGGAGAACTTGGAGCCACATGGGGCCAAGATACGGGGAGGGCCAAGATACGTGGAGGGCTAAGATGATGGAGGTGGTACTGGAAAACTTCATGTACCAACATGTAAGGGATACTACCAGGGAGAGAGGAGAGGATGAACCAGCGAGACTGGACCTAGTATTCACCTTGAGTAGTGTGCGGATATTGAGGACATCACACATGAAAGTCCCCTCGGGGCCAGTGATCATATGGTTTTAAGCTTTGATTACACAGTAGAGTTACAGGTGGAGGGGGAGGCAGATAGGGCCAGAAAAATGAAGCCAAACTACAAAAAAAGGGGAATACGCGGGCATGAAGAACTCCCTAAACGGGGTTCAGTGGGACAGAGAACTGGAAGGGAAATCAGTAAATGAGATGATGGAATATGTGACAACAATATGCAGGGAAGCTGAGGAGAGGTTTGTATCCAAGGGAAACAGAAACAACGAAAAAGCCAGGATGAGCCCGTGGTTCACCCAAAGGTGCAGGGAGGCCAAAACCAAGTGTGCCAGGGAATGGAAGAAGTATAGAAGGCAAAGAACCCAGGAAAATAAGGAGAGCAGTTGTAGAGCCAGAAACGAATATGCACAGGTAAGAAGGGAGGCCCAACGACAGTATGAGAATGACATAGCAGCGAAAGCCAAATCTGACCTGAAGCTGCTGTACAGTCACATCAGGAGGAGAACAACAGTCAAGGACCAGGTGATCAGGCTGAGGAATGAAGGAGGGGAGGTCACAAAAAATGACCGCGAAGTGTGTGAGGAGCTCAACATGAAATTCAAAGAGATGTTCACAGAGGAGATAGAAGGGCCTCCAGAAAGGAGGAGAGGTAGGGTACACCATCAAGTGTTGGACACAATACACACAACTGAGGAGGAAGTGAAGAGTCTACTAAGCGAGCTGGATACCTCAAAGGCGATAGGGCCGGATAACATTTCTCCATGGGTCCTGAGAGAGGGAGCAGAGGAGCTATGTGTACCCCTAACACCAATCTTCAACACGTCTATCGAGACAGGGCAACTACCTGAGGTGTGGAAGACAGCAAATGTAGTTCCAACCTTTAAAAAAGGAGACAGGAACGTAGCACTAAACTACAGACCAGTGTTACTGACATGTATAGTATGCAAGGTCATGGAGAAGATTATCAGGAGAAGAGTGGTGGAGCACCTAGAAAGGAATGAGCTTATCAACGACGGCCAACACGGTTTCAGGGAAGAGAAATCCTGTGTCACAAACCTACGGGAGTTCTACGACAGGGTGACAGCAATAAGATAAGAGAGAGAGAGGTGGATAGATTGCATATTCCTGGACTGTAAGGAGGCGTTTGACACAGTTCCACACAAGAGATTAGTGCAGAAGCTGGAGGACCAGGCAGGGATAACAGGGAAGGCACTACAATGGATCAGGGAATACCTGTCAGGCAGACAGCAGCGAGTCATGGTACGTGGCGAGGTGTCAGAGTGGGCGCCGGTGACGAGTGGGGTTCCACAGGGGTCAGTCCTAGGACCGGTGCTGTTTCTGGTATTTGTGAACGACATGACGGAAGGAATAGACTCCGAAGTGTCCCTGTTTGCAGATGATGTGAAGTTGATGAGAAGAATTCAATCGGACGAGGACCAGGCAGAACTACAAAGGGATCTGGACAAGCTGCAAACCTGGTCCAGCAATTGTCTCCTGGAGTTCAACCCCACCAAGTGCAAAGTCATGAAGATTGGGGAAGGGCAAAGTAGACGGCAGACGGAGTACAGTCTAGGGGGCCAGAGACTACAAACCTCAATCGAGGAAAAAGATCTTGGGGTGAGTATAACACCAGGCACATATCCTGACGACACTGGAGGACAGAAGAGATAGGGGGGACATGATAACGACATATAGGATACTGAGAGGAATTGACAAGTTATCGTCCAGGTGTATCGAACGGAAGTGACGATGGATAAATGTGGTGGCACTTACGTAACTCTTCATTAACGAAGCACCTGAGACAAGTTCCAGTTATGTACGATAGTGCCACCCACTAATTACACTAATACTGTTGGAACTGTCAGTGTGTCGACTGGAGAGATAGGGAGAGAGAGAGAGAGAGAGAGAGAGAGAGAGAGAGAGAGAGAGAGAGAGAGAGAGAGAGAGAGAGAGAGAGAGAGAGAAACTTAGATAGATAGATAGGTAGAGAGAGAGAGAAACTTAGATAGATAGATAGGTAGAGAGAGAGAGAGAGAGATTTGGCTCACAGTTATAACAACTGTTAGTTAATCAGTTCGATTTCCTGCGTCTGATGACTTCTGGCAACGTTATGAATATCTAAATGCTGTCTGAATGAGCTATATTTCTGGTGACTCCTGTGTCTGGTGTTGTTTCTGGTGGCTCCTGTGTCTGGTGTTGTTTCTGGTGGCTCCTGTGTCTGGTGTTATGTTTCCGGTGGCTCCTGTGTCTGGTGTTATGTTTCCGGTGGCTCCTGTGTCTGGTGTTGTTTCTGGTGGCTCATGTGTCTGGTGTTATGTTTCTGGTGGCTCCTGTGTCTGGTGTTATGTTTCTGGTGGCTCCTGTGTCTGGTGTTATGTTTCTGGCACCTGGGCCTGCTCCCATCCCTCCCTAGCTCCTGGGTATTTTGCCATTCCTCTCCTAGCTCCTGGGTCGGGTGTTATCCTCTCCTAGCTTCTGGGTCGGGTGTTATCCCTCTCCTAGCTCCTGGGCCTAGTGCTATACCTCTCCAAGCTCATGAGTCTTGTGCTATCCCATTCGTAGCTCTTGGGCCTGGTGTTATACATCTCCTAGCACCTGGGTCTGCACCCGTCCCTCTCCTAGCTCCTGGGTTTGGTGCCATCCCTATACTAGTTCCTGGGCCCGCTGCCATCAGTTTCCTAGCTCTTGGGTCTGGTGCCATCCCTCTCATAGCTCCTGGGCCTGGGGCCATCGCTATACTAGCTCCTGGCCCGCTGCCATCAGTTTCCTAGCTCTTGGGTCTGGTGCTATCAATCTCCTAGCACCTGGGCATGCTCCCATCCCTCTCCTAGCTCCTGGGTCTTTTGCCATTCCTCTCCTAGCTCGTGGGCCTGGTGCTATCCCTCTCCTAGATCATGAATCTTGTGCTATCCCTCTCCTAGCTCTTGGGCCTGGTACCATCCATCTCCTGGGCTTGCTGTCATGCCTCTCGCAGCTCCTGGGCCTGATGCCATCCCTCTACTAGCTCCTGGGTGTGGTGCTATCCCTATTCTAGCTCCTGGGCCTGCTGCCATCCCTCTTCTAGCTCCTAGGCCTGGTGCCATACTTCTCCAAACTCCTGGGCTTGGTGCTATCCCTCTCCTAGCTCCTGGACCTTCTGCCATTCCTCTCCTAGCTCTTGGGCCTGGTGTCATCTATCTCCTAGCTCCTGGGCCTGTTGCTATCCCTCTCCCAGCTCCTGGACCTGGTGCTATCCGTATACTAGCTCCTGGGCCTGGTGCCATCCGTGTACTAGCTCCTGGGCCTGGTGCCATCCGTTTCCTAGCTCCTGGGCCTGGTGCCATCCCTATACTAATTCCTGTGCCAGCTGCCATCACTTTCCTAGCTCCTGGGCCTGTTCCCATCCCTCTCCTAGCTCCTGGGTCTGGTGCCATCTTTCTCCTAGCTCCTGGGCCTGATGCTATCCGTCTTCTAGCTCCTGGACCTGGTGTCATCCCTATACTAGTTCCTGGGCCTGGTGCCATCTGTCTCCTAGCTCTTGGACCTAGTGCCATCCCTATACTAGCTCCTGGGCCTGCTGCAATCACTTTCCTAGTTCCTAGGCCTTGTGCCATACATCTCCTAGGTTCTGTGCCTGTTGTTATGCCACTCCTAGCTCCTTGGCCAGGTGCTATCCCTCTCCTAGCTCCTTGACCAGGTGCTATCTCTCTCCTAGCTCGTTTGTCTGATGGTATCTTTCTGCTAGCTCCTGGGCCTGCTGCCATACCTCTCCTAGCTCTTGTGCCTTTTGTTATCCCTCTCCTAGCTCCTGTTTCAGGTGCCATCCCCGTCCTAGCTCCTGGGCCTGATGCCATCACTCTCCTAGTCACTGGGCCTGGTGCCATCCCTCTCCTAGGTCTTTGGCCTAGTGCCATCACTTTCCAAGCTCCTTGGCCTTGTGCCGTCCCTCTCCTAGCTCCTGGGATTGGTGTCATCCCTCTCCTTGCTCCTGTCCCTGCTACCATCCCTTTCCTATTTCCTAGGCTTTGTGCTATCCCTTTCCTTGCTCCTGGGACTGTTGCTTTCCATCTCCTAGCTCCTAGGCCTGGTGCTATCTCTCTTTTAGCTCCTGGGCCTGCTCCCATCCCTCTCTTAGTTCCTGGGTGTGTTGCCTTCACTCTCCTAGCTCATGGGTCTGGTGCCATCCCTCTCCTATCTCCTGTTCCTGGTGCCATCCGTCTCCTAGCTCCTGTACCTGGTGTTATCCCTCTACTAGCTTTTGGGCCTGGTGCTATGCCTCTCCTAGCTCCTGGACCTCTTCCCATCCCTGTCCTAGCTCCTGGGCCTGTTGCCATCCCTTTTCTAGCTTCTGGGCCTGATGTTATCCCTCTCCTAGCTCCTGGGTCTAGTGCTATCCCTCTCCTAGCTTCTGGGCCTAGTGCTATCCCTCTCTTAGCTCCTGGGCCTGCTCCTGTCCCTCTCCCAGCTTCTGGGTCATTGCCATCCCTCTCCTAGCTCTTGGGCCTGGTGCCATTCCTCTCTTAGCTTTTGGGCCTAGTGCCATGCCTCTCTTAGATTTTGGGTCTGGTGCCATCCCTCTCCTAGCGCCTGGGCCTGGTGCCATCCTTCTCCTAGCTCCTGGGCCTGATGTCATCCCTCTCCTAGCTCCTGGGCCTAGTGTCATCTCTCTCCTAGCTCCTGGGCCTGGTGCCATCCCTCTCCTAGCTTTTGGGTCTGGTGCCATCTCTCTCCTAGCTCCTGGACCTGGTGCCATATTCAACACTATTTCAAGAACATTTTTTTGAAGACTGAGGGACTGACCTCCTCAAAAATAATTAGAAAATTAATTAGAGAATATTGTTCGTAAAGTCATTCGTAATGTAATTAGAAGAGTAATTATTAAAATAATAAACAAAGCAGGTAAACAGTAAATTAATTCATAATGTAATTAGTGATTAGTGAAACTATTTTCAAGGCAAAGTAATTAGTAAAGCCCCTAACTAAGCAATTATGATAGCAAATATTGAGTAATTGTAAATGAATTAGCAAAATTATTAGGAAAGTAATTAATTATCTTCAAGATTTTAAAAATATTTCTCCATTATCTTGAACTGAACTGAAGGTCGTGAGAAGGAGGAGGAAGAAAAGGAGGAAGAGGAAGAGGAGGAGGAAGAAGATGAGGAAGAGGGGAAGGAAAAATAGGAGGAAGATGATGATTAAGAGGAAGAGGATTAGGAAGAGGAAGAAGAAGAAGAAATGGAGGAAGAAGAAGAAGAAAAGCAGGAAGAAGAGGAGGAGGTGGAGGAGGAATAGGAAGAAGAGTAGGAGAAGAATGAAGTCACGGTCCTGGGTCGGGTCACGGGTCCTGAGCTGCTTTGGGGATTAGTGTGGAGGGTTACAAAGCCATGGCTTGTTTTTGCAGTGTTTTAAAATATGAGGTTAGTGTTGAAGGAGGAGGCCCTACTTCTCCAGGAAGAAATTAGGAGGCTGAAGGTTCACTTCGATGGGTTTGGGAGTGAGTGTGAGGTGCCTGGAGTGGTTGAGGGGAATGGGACTACCAGAAGTGGGGTGGAGTCTGTCACTCACTGTGGGGAGGACGAAAATGCTACCAGCAGTGAGGTGGAGTCCAGCACCTGCACCTCCAGCAGTGATTTGGAGAGTGGCAGCCGCTTGAAGTGGCAAGTGGTTCACAATTATGGAAGAAGGAAGATAAGGAAGGTTAACAGAGAAGATGTGAAGGTAGGAAATCAATTCTCTGTTCTCCAGGACGAGTGTACTTCAGTGGTTAGTGAGGTTAAAGATACCACTGACTTCCCTGCTAATCAAGGTAAGAATATTCTGATTGTGGGAGACTCTCAGGTAAGATATATGGACTGTGCTTTTTGTAACAGAGATAGGAAGGCCAGACAGAGGGTGTGCCTCCCAGGAGCTGGTGTTGGTGACATAGTCAGCAGGTTGGTTAATATCATGTCAGGTAGTGGGAACAAGCCCATTATCTGTCTTAGTGCTGGTGGAAATGACATTGGAAAGGGCAGGAGACAGGAGCTACTGGATAAGTACAGGTCAGCCATAGAAGTAGTCAGGTCTAAGGGAAAGATCCCAATCATATGTAGCATCTTGCCTAGAAAGGGAGTGGGCAATGAATGGATGTCTAGGGCAATTGGTATAAATTGCTTTCTAGACTGGTACTGCAGGGAACTTGCAATCCCATTCATTGATAACTGGGACAAATTCTATGGCAAACGTGATATGTATGCAAGGGATGGGGTTCATCTCTTTGGGGCTGGAGTTGTTGCATTAGCCAGTTTGATTGAGGGAGTAATTGATGACTTGTCTATGACTTTAAACTTATAGATTATAGAACATTGGGTGTTTGTGGGAAATAATCAGGCTGCAGTATTAGGGTTGGAAACAGCAGATATTACTAGAATACCTCAGGGATATGTTTAAAAGATAATATTGAAAATAGACTAGCTAGTAAAGGCAAAGCAATTGATCAACAAACGAAGAAATATAGTAGAGGGCAACGAGTGACTAGCTTCCTTAAGGTTTACTATACAAATAGTAGGAGTCTAAGAAATAATATGGATGATCAAAGATTACTTGCAAGTGCAGTTAATATAGATATTATTGCTATAACAGAGACCTGGTTCAACTTGAAAGATAGAGAAATGCCTTCAGAGTGCAACATACAGGGTTATAAACTATTCCACACTGATAGGGTCAACAGGAAGGGTGGTGGAGTGACGATGTAGGTCAATGATAATTTAAATTGTTGTGTTACACAAGATATAAGATTAGAAAAATCGGACACAGAATCTGTTTGGCTACAGTTTCTCGAAGGTCGTGAAAAATTAATTTTGAGTGTGATTTACAGGCCCCCAAACCTTGATAGGGAGTGCAGTAAGCTGCTATGGAACGAAATTCATAAAGATTCTAGATATGAAAATATTGTGTTAATGTAAGATTTTAACTTTAGACAAATTGATTGGAACAATGTGACAAGAAATCTTGAGTCTAGTGATTTTTTTCATACGGTTCAGGATTGCCTTTCAAAATAGTTTGTGATAGAACCAACTAGAGGAAACAACCTGCTTGACATGGTTCTAGCTAACAATGATCTAACAAAAATGATCCCAGATGGATAAACAATATAATTAAACATCTCAATGGTCAAAAGAGAGGCATATATAGGCTTATCAAAAGAGGGGGTAGGCAGTTAAGAAATCAATATATTCAATTAAAAATAAAAATAAAAAAGGAATGAGAAAAGCAAAAAGGGATTATGAGGCTAAAGTCGCAAGAGATTCGAAGACTAACCCAAAAGGGTTCTTTCAGGTATACAGAAGTAAGATTAGGGAAAAGATAAACCCACTTAGAAGTAACTCAGGACAGATCACGGACAGTGATAAGGATATATGTGTGAACTTTTCAACACTTACTTCCTCTCAGTTTTTACTCAGGAAGATACTAGCGGAATTCCAGAAATAATAAATTATGTAGAACAGGACGATAAAAAACTATGCACGATTAGGGCAACTAATGACATGGTCCTCAGACAAATAGAGAAATTTAAACCTAACAAATCCCCAGGCCTTGATGAACTGTTTGCAAGGGTTTTAAAGGAATGTAAAGAGGAAGTTAGCAAACCTTTGGCTAATCTTTTCAATATATCACTACAAACTGGCATAGTGCCAGACATGTTGAAAATGGCAAATGTAATACCTATTTACAAGGCAGGTGACAGGTCCTTAGCTTCGAACTATAGACCAATAAGCCTTACCTCTATAGTTGGTTAATTTATGGAATCAATAATTGCCGAGGCAATTCGTAGCCATCTTGAAAGGCATAAATTGATTAATGAATCTCAACACGGTTTTGCAAAAGGGCTTTCCTGTCTTACGAATTTACTAACTTTTTTCACTAACGTATTTGAGGAGATAGATCATGGTATTGAATATGATATTGTGTATATGGACATCAGTAAGGCTTTCGATAGAGTTGCACATCAGAGGCTATTGAGGAAACTTAAAGCACATGGAATAGGTGGAATTTTTTTTTCCTGGGTAGAGGCATGGTTGACAAATAGGCAGCAGAGAGTTTGCATAAATGGGGAGAAATCAGAATGGGGGCACGTCACAAGCGGTGTTCCACAGGGGTCAGTGTTGGGCCCATTGTTGTTCACAATTTACATAAACGACATATATGAGGGAATAAATAGCGACATAAGCAAATTTGCTGATGACACAAAAATAGGCTTCCAATTCATTCAAATGAAAACATTAGAGCACTCCAGGATGATTTGAATAGACTGATGCAGTGGTCGGAGAAGTGGCAGATGCAGTCTAATATAGACAAATGCAAAGTTCTAAATGTTGGACAGGAAAATAACCATGCCACATATAAACTAAATAATGACGATCTTAATTTTACTGATTGCGAAAAAAAAATTGGAGTTCTGGTTAGCAGTAATCTGAAACCAAGACAACAGCGCATAAGTGTTCGCAATAAAGCTAACAGAATCCTTGGCTTCATATCAAGAAGTATAAATAATAGAAGTCCTCAGGTTGTTTATATATCTTTGGTTAGGCCTCATTTAGATTATGCTGCACAGTTTTGGTCACAGTATTACAGAATGGATATAAATGCACTAGAAAACGTACAAAGGAGGATGACAGAGTTGATCCCATGTATCAGAAATCTTCCCTATGAGGATACACTTAGAGCACTGAATCTGCACTCTCTAGAGAGACGTAGAATTAGGGGGAATATGACTGACGAAGATCTACTTAGACTAGTGGATGGTACCACTATGACCCCGTCTCCTGCTGCTTCACCTCACCTAACTACAGTATATAAGCCACTTCTACGGACATATACTGTCTGCCGGGTCACCATTTGGAGAAGACCCGGGCCGGATGTACCGGCGAACATACAACAACAACATATACTGTCATTTCTACAAGATTGATGGACTGAACACATCGACTCCAGGCCGAGGGACTGATTACCTCAAAACTCCAACTCTCCTTACACCTTTCTACTTTGTATTGGACTGATGAAGCCACTGTGTGGCGAAACGTTTCCTCAATAAAGATACCCAAATGTTGCATATGTGTCTAATTTATAACTTGTCGGTTCTCTGAACCATTCATCTATACCCTGTCTGACACAGCAACATCTTGGGATCTTAATACAAACGAATTCTTCAACACTTGTCCAACCTTTGGACGAAGATCTACTTAGACTAGTGGATGGTACCACTATGACCCCGCCTCCTGCTGCTTCACCTCACCTAACTACAGTATATAAGCCACTTCTACGGACATATACTGTCTGCCGGGTCACCATTTGGAGAAGACCCGGGCCGGATGTACCGGCGAACATACAACAACAACAACATATACTGTCATTTCTACAAGATTGATGGACTGAACACATCGACTCCAGGCCGAGGGACTGATTACCTCAAAACTCCAACTCTCCTTACACCTTTCTACTTTGTATTGGACTGATGAAGCCACTGTGTGGCGAAACGTTTCCTCAATAAAGATACCCAAATGTTGCATATGTGTCTAATTTATAACTTGTCGGTTCTCTGAACCATTCATCTAAAACAATAATTAATAAAGGGGAAGTAAATAACGTGCTAAAATTATCTAGTCTAGACAGGACTCGCAGCAATGGTTTCAAATTGGAAAAATTCAGATGCAGGAAGGATATAGGAAAGCACTGGTTTGGTAATAGAGTTGTGGATGAGTGGAATAAACTCCCGAGTACCGTCATAGAAGCTAAAACGTTGTGTAGTTTTAAAAATAAGTTAGATAAATGCATGAGTGAGTGTGGGTGGGTGTGAGTTGGACCTTACTAGCTTGTGCTCCTAGGTCTTATGCCGTGCTCCTTCCTTAGTGAATGTAACCTGACCTGACTATCTTACGGCATTGGCTTAAGCCGGTGGGTGAATTGGACGTGCATAGGAAGAACATAGGATGAGAATGCGTGGGAGGGATGATGAAGGAAGGGAAGGAGGGGAGAGACGGGGAGGGAGGGAGAGGAGGGGAGAGACGGGGAGGGAGGGAGAGGAGGGAAGGGGATTGGGTGATGATGAGGTGAAGGGAGAGGAAATAGGTGAGGGAAAGGAGATGAGGGGGAAGGAGGAGGGGAAAAGGGAAGTAGGAGAGGGAATGGATGATGAGGGAGGAGTAGGGAGGGGAAAAAGGGGAAGGAGTGGTGGGGAGAGGATGATGAGGAGAAGGGAGGGAGGGGAGGGATGGAGGGGATGATGAGGGGAGGGAAGGGAAAGAGGGGAAGAGAAAGAGGGAAGGTGAAGGAGAGGAGGGGAAGAAGGAGAGGGAAATGAGGGAAGGGGAAGAAGGGGAGGAAAGAGGGGGGGGAAGGAGGGAATGATGAGGGGAGAGGAAGGAGGGGATGATGAGGAGAGGGAGGGGAAGGAGGGGAGGAGGTGATGAGGTGAGGGGAGAGTAAAGAAGGGAGGGAAGGAGGAGATGATGCGGGGAGGGGAGGGGAGAGAAAAGTGGGGAGGGAAAGAGAGGGATGATGAGGGGAGGTGAGAGGAAAGATGGTAGGGAAGGAGTTGATGATGTGTGGAGGGGAGTGGAAAGAGGGGAGGGAAGGAGGAGATAATGAGCGGAGGGGAGAGGAAAGAGGGTAGGTAAGGAGGGGAGGGGAGAGAAAAGAGAGGATGTAAGAAGGGGAGGGGAGGCAAGGAGGGGATAGACAAGACTCAGAGTCAAGAGGGGATGTTAAAGTCTCTCTGCTGTTTTATTAACAACCCAATTAACCCAGAGAGCTAACCTCCTCTTCTTTCTCTTCTTTTTCTTCTTCCTCCTCCTCTTCCTCCTCCTATTCTTCCTCCTCTTCTTTCTCTTCTTTTTCTTCTTCCTCCTCTTCTTTCTCTTCTTTTTCTTCTTCCTCCTCCTCTTCCTCCTCTTCTTCTTCGTATTCCTCCTCCTCTTCTTCTTCGTCTTCCTCCTCTTTTTCTTCGTCTTCCTCCTCTTCTTCTTCGTCTTCCTCTTCCTCTTCTTCCTCCTCTGTATTCATCTTTAAGCTTCATATATTTTTATCACGATTTCGTATTTGTTCCTTATTATCTTCTTCTTTTCTTATTTGTTATTGTTGTTGTTGACGTTGTTATTATTTTTATTGTTGTTGATAATGATGATGATGTTGTTGTTGTTGTTGTAGCATCTTTTTTTCTAATATGAGTGTGAGGCCACAAGTAGCAGTGCCCAGGGAGACTGCTGATGACTAGGAATAAGAACCTGCTTAATCAGACCTTGATCCTCCAGGAGACCTAGTTGGAGACCGAGCAAGGGGGCGTTGACCCCCTCGGAACACTCTCCGGGAGCATTTCAGACCAGTAGGTGGGGGGGGGGAGGGGGAATGGATAGTGTTGTCGGCAGCCTATGACATCTGTCTAGGAGGTTAAGTTGAAGTATAGGCTCCCAGCAGATACTAATTACTTTGAGTTCTCGGGAACTGTGTAGATCTCTTCATGGTAATGACTTACTACGGGAGGCTGGGCCTTTTTATAGGCATGACAGATGAATGTAGTCAGTGAGAGGATGCTGAAGTATGTGGACTTGGAATGAGTGGCAGGTCTATGGTCTTCCGAGTAGAATAGTCTGATAGTACTTGCTAGTATTTCCCCCGTCTAGTAATACTCCCCAAATTATTTGGAAAATTCGTCGAAGTGTATTAAGCCTATTTCAGTATCCCTTTAGATTTACCCTTTATTTTACTCCCTCATTCATCATGGGATCTCTATGTATCACCTCTTCTCTGTATACCCACAACAATGCTGAGTACCTGGGTTCAGGTACCAGCACACAGGAAGGAATCAGACACACACGCAGCACCTGAGTATCAATATCTGAAGACATTTCTACATTATCAATATAATCTAGGAGAAGCGCTAAACCCGTAGGATTATACAGCGCCTGTGACGGGGAGGGATGGAAGGTATTCAGGCTTAATTCAGAGAACTGGAGCACAGATCCAGTTCCCTAAATCAAGAGCCCCCTTCACCAGCATCAAGGAACTTTTCCTTGATGCCATCAAGGAACTTTCCTTGATGTATAGAACTTTACTAGTTCTATACATAGATAATTTGAGAAGACAATAGACGATGAGGCAGTCAGTTGCTCAGTTTTGTAAGATAATACCAGCCAGGTGCTCCACATGTGAGGGCAATACTGCACTCATTATACTTACACTCAGTTATACATACGATGATTTTAAACACAAATGGGAACAGCCGTTGACTGACGGGGGTTAAATAGTTGTTCAGAGTAATATACAACAACAGTACCTCTCACTGGTGGCTACCAGAGAAAGTAAACAAAGCAAATAATGTCTCACTACATTATTAGGTCGTATATATTGTGGGTTACGAGTGGAG
Organism: Cherax destructor; assembly: GCA_009830355.1. NCBI lineage: Eukaryota > Metazoa > Arthropoda > Malacostraca > Decapoda > Parastacidae > Cherax > Cherax destructor. The sequence goes on from WNWK01025673.1 coordinate 17,012, forward strand.
GCTTCAAGCTGCTGATACAGTGCTTGCTGTCTATTTTATCTGGTTCCATTATATCCTGGTTTAATATCATGATCAGTTATCCAGTGTTTATAATAATAATAACATAATAAAATAATAATGATGATGATAACAATAATATTACAACAACAACAACAACAATAATACTAACAACAACAACAACAACAACAACAACAATAATAATAATAATAATAATAATAATAACACCAAATACTACAAAAGTTATCAGTAACAATAACAGTGAAAGATAATATGTAACACACATAGGCAGGAAGCCACAATTAACTGGTTCACCCACAATCACCACCCGGCCATGAAAATGTCTGGACCCATCGCATGCAAATTGCCTATACAAGCCTCGTTATGGCCTCCAGTAACGGTGGCTATCATTCAGGCCAGGTATGATATCATTCAGGCCAGATATGATATCATTCAGGCTAGGTATATCATTCAGACCAGGTATGATATCATTCAGGACAGATATAATATCACTCAGGCTAGGTATGATATCATTCAGACCAGATATATCATTCAGATAAGGTATGATATCATTCAGATAAAGTATGATATCATTCAGATAAGGTATGATATCATTCAGATAAAGTATGATATCATTCAGGTCAGGTATGGTATCATTAGGAACTTAATAAAGAAGGAACACTGCAGTAGGCCTACTGGCCCATGCGAGGCAGGTCCAAGTCTCCTTTCGTCTTAAGTCAATGGCACAGCTTAAGGAAGGAGCACGGCATCAGACCTACTAGCACAATCTAGTCAGGTCCATCTAACACCCACCAACAACAACTCATGTATTTATCTAACCTATTTTTAAAACTACACAACGTTTTAGCTTCTATGACGGTACTCGGGAGTTTGTTCCACTCATCGACACCTCTATTACCAAACCAGTGCTTTCCTATATCCTTCCTGAATCTGAATTCTTCTAACTTGAAACCATTACTGCGAGTCCTGTCGTGGCTAGATATTTTCAGCACGCTATTTACATCTTTATTTATTCCTGTTTTCCATTTATACACCTCAATCATATCCCCCCTAATTCTACGCCTTTCAAGAGAGTGCAGATTCTGGGCCCTCAGTCTATCCTCATAGGGAAGATTTCTGATACATGGGATCAACTTTGTCATCCTCCTCTGTACGTTTTCCAGAGCATTTATATCCATTCTGTAATACGGTGACCAGAACTGTGCAGCATAATCTAAATGAAGCCTAACCAAAGATATATAGAGTTGAAGAACAACTTTAGAACTTCTAATATTTATGCTTCTTGATATGAAGCAAAGAATTCTGTTCGCTTTATTGCAAACACTTATGCACTGTTGTCTTGGTTTCAGATTACTGCTAACCAGAACTCCTAAATCCTTTTCACTATCAGTAATATTAAGATTTACATTATTTAGTTTATATGTGGCATGGTTATTTTCCTGTCCAACATTTAGACTTTGCATTTGTCTATATTAAACTGCATCTGCCACTTCTCCGACCACTGCATCAGTCTATTCAAATCATCCTGGAGTGCTCTAATGTCCTCATTAGAATGAATTGGACGGCCTATTTTCGTGTCATCAGCAAATTTGCTTAGTCGCTATTTATTCCCTCATCTATGTCGTTTATGTAAATTGTGAACAACAAAGGGACGAACACTGACACCTCTCAACCATGCCTCTACCCAGGAAAAAAATTATCTTCATATTCCGTGCGCCTGAAGTTTCTTCAGTAGCCTCTGATGTGGAACTCGATCGAAAGCCTATGAATTGACTCGGCAATTTTTGATTCCATAATTTTCCCACTATGGAGGTAAGGCTTATTGGTCTATAGTTCGAAGCTAAGGCCCTGTCACCTGCCTTGTAAATAGGTATTACATTTGTCATTTTCAACATGTCTGACACTATGCCAGTTTGTAGTGATATATAGAAAAGATTAGCCAAAGGTTTGCTAAGTTCCACTTTACATTCCTTTAAAACCCTTGCAACCAGTTCATCAGGGCCTTGGGATTTGTTTGGTTTTAATTACTCTATTTGTCTTGAGGACTATGTCACTAGTTACTGCAATCGTGCATAGTTTATTAACGTCCTGCTCTACATAATTTATTATTTCTCGAATTTCGCTAGTATCTTCCTGAATAAAAACTGAGAGGAAGTAAGTGTTGAAAATTTCACACATTTCCTTATCACTGTCAGTGATCTGGCCTGAGCTACTCTTATGTGGGTCTATCTTGTCCCTAATCTTCTGTATACCTGAAAGAACCCTTTTTAGTTAGTCTTCGAATCCCTTGCGACCTTAGCCTCATAATCCCTTTTTGCTTTTCTTATTCTCTTTTTTATTTTTCTCTTTAATTGAATATATTGATTTCTTAACTGCCTACCCCCTCTTTTGATAAGCCTATATATGCCTCTCTTTTGACCAATGAGATGTTTTAATCTATTGTTTATCCATTTGGGATCATTTTTTGTTAGATCTAAGTTCCCTACTTGGAACTTAAGTTGTCTGGGCAGCTAGAACTATGCTCTGAAAAACTTTATATTGGCAAACAACACCACCTACTTGACCCATAGTCAGGTCATTCCAATTCAGCCCACCCATGTAATTTCTTACTAACCATGAAATCGGCCAAGTGAAAGTCTGGGATAGTGACTTGATTGCAGTTATTTGGTTAATTCTATGATATGTTGAAACTAAGTGATTTGTGATCGCTTTCCCTAAGCTCATCATTAATCTCAAGATTATAAATTAGTGATTCTTTGTTGGCAAGAACTAAGTCACGCAGATTGTTTCCTCTAGTTGGTTCTGTCCAAACTGTTTTAAAAAGCAATCCTGAACCGCATCAAGAAAGTCACTAGACTCAAGATTTCCTGTCACATTTTTACAATCAATTAGTCTAAAAGTAAAATCACCCATTAATGCAACATTTTCATATCTAGACGCCTTATGAATTTCGCCCCATAGCAGCTTACTGTACTCCCTGTCAAGGTTTGAGTGCCTATAAATCACACTCAAAATTAATTTTTCACGACCTTCTAGAAACTGTAACCAACCAGATTCTGTGTCCAATGTTTCTAATCTTTTATCTTGTCCAACACAACATTTAAATTATCTTTGACATACATCACCACTCCACCACCTATTGACCCTATCATTGTGGAATAGTTTATAGACCTGTATGTTGCATTCAGAAGACATTTCTCTATTTTTCAGGTTAAATCAGGTCTCTGTTATAGCAATAATACCTGCACTTGCAAGTAATCTTAGCTCATTAGAACAGTAAACCTTAAGGGAACTAGTCACTCACTGCCCTCTACTGTCACTGTCTTTGTTTGTTGATCAGTTGCTTGCCATTACTAGCAACTTTATTTTTAATATTGTTTTTTTAAACATATCGCTGAGGTATTCATTGCCCACTCCCCATGTAGGCAAAATGTTACATATGATTGGGATCCCTCCCTTAGACCTGACTACTTCTATAGCTGACTTGTACTTATCCAGTAGCTCCTGTCTCCTGCCCTTCTCAATGTCATTTCCACCAGCACTAAGACAGATAATGGGCTTATTCCCATTACCTGACATAATATTATGCAACCTGCTGACTATGTCACTAACACCAGCTCCTGAGAGGCACACTCTCTGTCTGACCTTCCTATCTCTGTTACAAAAAGCACGGTATATATCTTACCTGAGAGTCTCCCACAATCAGAATATTCTTACCTTGATTAGCAGGGGAGTCAATGGTACCTTTAACCTCACTAACCACTGAAGTACACTCGTCCTGGAGAACACAGAATCGATTTCTTACCTTCCTAATCATGATGCTTCTTGAATTGTGAACCACCTGCATCATATATAATTTAGGTCAGGTATGGCATTATTCAGGTCAAGTATGGCACCATTCACACTAGGTATATCATTCAGGCCAGGTATGGCATCACTCAGCAAGGTATGGTATCATTCAGTATGATATCCAGGTCGGTTACATACCCCTTTGGTAAGTAAGACACATAGGCAACATTTAGGCAACTTTATTCCGAAACGTTTCGCCTACGGAGTAGGCGAAAGTACAGAAAGTACAGAAAGTACACCTCTCCTGCCCACACTCTACACCTCTCCTGCCCACACTCTACACCTCTCCTGCCCACACTCTACACCTCTCCTGCCCACACTCTACACCTCTCCTGCCCACACTCTACACCTCTCCTGCCCACACTATATAAGTCGCTTGATCTTCACATTGTTTCAGACTATGAAAGAGAACTCTTCTCCAGGCTGAGGGACTGACCACCTCAGATCAAGGGTGAGGGACTGATTATATCGTCTTCACATCTCCACTGCTCCTGCCTACTTTCTGTACTCGACTGAAGAAGCCAACTGTGTAGGCGAAACGTTTAGGAATAAAGTTGCCTAAATGTTGCGTATGTGTCTTAGTTACCAACTTGTCGGTATTGTTTACCATATTGATATTCACATACCCCTTTATCAATGTGATAAAGATTATCTGACATTCCCTAGATATATCAACAACACTGATGTACCACTGATGTACCACTGATGTACCATTGATGTACCACTGATGTACCACTGATGTACCACTGATGTACCATTGATGTACCACTGATGTACCACTGATGTACCACTGATGTACCATTGATGTACCACTGATGTGAGGCTGTATGGGTGTGTATGTATGTATGTATGTATGTATGTATGTATGTATGCATGTATGTATGTATGTATGTATGTATGTATGTATGTATGCATGAATGTATGCATGTGAGAATGATATGGGTAGACATTTAGGGAAAGATGGTATTGCAGGGTATGTGTTGAGCAACAACAAAGAGTCGTTCATGACAGTATACTTGAATGTCAGACCCATCATGGAGTATGTAGCACCAGTGTGGAGCCCACACATCATTAAGCAAGTGAAACAATGAATGCGTTGGTATGGAAGCCACACATGACCAAGTGGAAGCACCAGCATGGAGCCCACACATGATCAAACACGTCAACAATGATGAGAGACTTAGGCATATAAACCTGGTGAAATTAGAGGATACAATGACTAGGGGGGATATGAAAACGACATACAAGATGGATGTATTAACTGGATGAAGAGGAACAGGCTGTTAGGGATACAAGTACCCGAGGGCATAGCAGGAAGTTACAGTCACAGATGAGTCACAGGGATGTCAGGAAGTATTTCTTAAGCGTCAAAGTATTCAGGAGGTTGAATGATATAGACAACGAAGCGATAAAATGTGGCTCTCTACACAGCCTTAAGAACAGGTATGGTAGGGCTCACGAAGCTAGGAGATAGTGATCCCACGAGCAGCCACTTTCAAAGGCTGGGCCAGGAGCAGAGACTCGACCTAGAAACTACAAAATGGGTAATTATAAATGAGCAAACACACACACAGGGAGCCACCAGGAAGTGAGGAGCTCAGCTCAAGATTCGGGGAGGTATTCACAATGGAGACAGAGAGGCTTTCAGCAAATTGAGGTGGTAGGGTTCACCAGCAAATGCTGGACATACTGCACACAACCGAGGAGGAGGTGAAGAAACTGCTAGGGGAACTAGATACCTCGAAGGCGGTGGGCCCAGATAATGTTTCTCCTTGGGTCCTGAGAGAGGCAGCATATGCACTGTGTGTGTGTCACTAACAACAATCTTCAATAAATCTATCAAAACAGGGCAACTGCCTGTGGTGTGGAAGACAGCAAATGTAGTCCTGATTTTTAAGAAAGGAGACAGATAAGCTGCACTAAATTACAGATCAGTGTCGCTGACATGTATTATATGTAAAGTTATTAAGAAGATTGTCATCCAGCACGGCTTCAGAGAAAGGAAATCCTGCATCACAAACGTATTGGAGTTCTATGACAAGGTAACAGAAGTAAGACAGGAGAGAGAGAGAGAGAGAGAGAGAGAGAGAGACAGAGAGAGAGAGAGAGAGACAGAGAGAGAGAGAGAGAGAGAGATGGGCAGACTGCATATTCTTAGAATGTAAGATGGCTTTCCATAGAGTACCACACAAGAGAATGATTGAAAAGCTAGAGGAGCAAACAGGAATAGGAGGGAAAGTACTGCAATGGATCAGGGAATACCTATCAAGAAGGAAACAACGTGTGTCGGTCCGAGACAGGTGTCAGAAAGGGTGCATGTGTCGAGTGGGGTTCCAAAAGGGTTAGTTCTAGGTCAAGTGTTCTTTCTTGTGTATGTGAATGCCATGACGGAAGGAAGAGTCAGAGGTGTCCCTGTTCGCCTACAAGAGGATCTGGACAGGCTGCAAGGTTGGTCCAACAAATGGCTCTACATCCCCTGAGGCGGACATTAACCAAACTGCTGCTGCATACGGTCTCCTGGTAAACCTGAGAATAGCGTTTCGACATCTAAGTAAGGAGGCATTCACGACACTATACACCGTGTACGTCAGGCCCATATTGGAGTATGCAGGACCAGTATGAAACCCACACCCAGTCAAACACGTCAAAAATTAGAGAAAGTGTAAAGGTTTGCAAGAAGACTAGTCCCAGGGCTGAAGGGGTTGTCCTAGAATAGACAAGGTGGATAGGGACAGAATGTTTCAGAGATGTGACACAGCAACACGGAGTCACAACTGAAAGTTGAAGACTCAGATGAATAGCATGGATGTTAGGAAGCATTTCTTCAGCCATAGAGTTGTCAGGAAGTGGACCAATCTGGAGAGTGATGTAGTGGATGCAGGATCCATACATAGCTTTAAGAAGAGGTATGATAAAGTTCATGGAGCAGGGAGAAAGAAGACCTAGTAGTGACCGGCGAAGAGGCGAGGCCAGGAGCTATGAATCTACCCCTGCAACCACAATTAGGTTAGTAAAATTGGGTGGTAAGTATACACACACACACACACACACACAAACACACACACACACACACACACACACACACACACACACACACACACACACACCCACCCACACACACACCCACACACACACGCACACACACACACACACACATGACAGTGTTCGTGCTACACAAATTCAATCTTCCTCGACCGGAGGCAATTACCACCTGAAGACCTACTGGTGTCGGAGTGGTCTCTCAGTGGGTCCTGTGACCAGGGGAGACCACAGTGGGTCCTGGGTCTCCCTGTGTGGGCCCAAGGGGTGGGAATGGGTGTCACCGAGGGTTTGTGTGGGTGGAGGTGTGGTAATATCCGCCGTCACTACACCCAACCTTCACCTTTCCTCCCCCATTCTTCGGCTAATGGACTCGTCCGGCTGGTGCCCACAACAAGAAATTTGAGAGAAGCTGACACAGGTGGCTGACGTCCAGGTGACACAGGTGGCTGACGTCCAGCTGCAACAGGTGGCTGATGTCCAGCTAACAGAGGTATTTGACGTCTAGCTGACACAGGTATCTGACATCCAGCTGACACTGGTTACTGATGTTCAGCTGAAACAGTGGCTGACGTCCAGCTGACACTGGTGGCTGACGTTCAGCTGACTCTAGTGATAAACATCCAGCTGACACGTGGCTGACGTCCAGCTGACACACGTGGCTGATATCCAGCTGACACTCGTGGATGATGTCCAGCTGACACTGCTGTCTGACGTTCAGCTGACACTGCTGGCTGACGTTCAGCTGACACTGCTGGCTGACGTTCAGCTGACACTGCTGGCTGACGTTCAGCTGACGCAGGTGGCTAACGTTCAGCTGACGCAGGTGGCTGACGTTCAGCTGACGCAGGTGGCTGACGTTCTTTTCTCCTCGTTATCCTATATCTCCTTCTCTCCTCCTTGACCTTCCACTTGCTGTAGTGATTCCTTCATCTCTCTCTCTGGAAACATTTCTCATCTCTGACGTTTACAGAATACAAATGAGACCACTGCTTCGAACAGCTGCAGAAGCTGTAAGAGCAGCAGCAGCAGCACCACAGGTACTACCACCGTTACTGCTACTAACAACAGCAGCAACACCTCCGGTACCACTAACAGCGGCAGGAGCGCCACTTGTACCACCAACAACAGAACCACCACCACCAGTATCATCAACAATACCAGCAGGACCACTAGTATCAAGAACAGCAGCAGCATCATCACCAGTAAAACCAACAGCAGGAGCAGCACTACCACCAGTACCACCAACAACACCTACAGCACCACCAGTACCACCGACAACAGCGGCAACACCACCAGTACCACCAACAGCAGCAGCAACACCACCAGTACCACCAACAATAGCAGCAGCACCACCAGTACCACCAACAACAGCAGCATCACCACCAACCATAGCTTCAGCACCACTAGTACTACCAATAGCAACAGCAACACCACCAGTACCACCACCAACAGCAGCAACACCACCAGTACCAACAACAACATCAGCACCAGTACTGATGCTGTTGTATTACCAACATCAACAGCACCAATACCACCAGCAGCACCAATACCACCAGCAGCAGCATCACCACCAGTACCACCACCAGCAACACAAGCACCTGCAACACCAGTAACACTCCCGCCAGTGAAGTGAAATGGACGCCAATTCCAGCCTCGAGCTAAGAGGTGATCACATAAAGCGCTAGTGACCATACTCCCGCAGGCTGTAAAGAAATAAGAGAAGGGGAAGTAGGGAGAAAAGGGGATAATTACCTCGTTTAACAAGAAAGTGCTGCCATCACATGCTCATTGGGAAATAGAAGTAGATAGTCCAGAACTAGAAGACCTAAGCATTGGACAAATACTAGGCAAAAGAGAATAGTTGTAAATGGTATGATGATCCCGACAAACTGTGGTAAAGGACACTAGTGTGCAGTTCAGAATATTTATTAGATGAAACGTTTCGCCACGAGTGGCTTCTTTATTTCACTCGAAGAGAAACGTTTCCTTTAATAAATACCCTGAACAGGACACAAGTGTCTTTTTCCACAGACCAGGATAGTTAGCATTAATAGTTTGATTGCTGGTAGGTTGTGGTTCTCATGGTGTTGACAAGCAGTGAGCGTCCTACCAGCGGCTTCACTCTCTAGCAACTGTCTTGAGCACAACACATTGTATACGGGACTCAAAACAGATGTAAACACTCTCTACAAATTTAAAGTTTAATGACACTGAAGCCTTATACACTTAATATGAGAACCAGGCATATAAGAGTATGAAACTAACATCATAACCTAAAATATTGCACTGCAAACTTAATACCCACTCAAAAAGACCAATTAAGAGGATCATCACATCTTTGTTTTCTAAATCCTCTCGACCAGGAGTAACATCCCCTTGCATAACCACACACCGTCCATAAGATTTCGAAAGGCCTTAACTTTGCAAAAAAATAAAGAGGCACAATACCGTGACTTGGAACAATACACACATAACGGGCACTCAGGAGACTGCAACTTATGCGGACGTTTCATTCTTCAGTGTGTAGGTTATTTGTGTATATTAGCTTCGTAATGTAATTATACAATGCTAAAAGCAATTCCCTGTTGGAAGAACTTAAACGGTTAAGTCTCATCCCATCCTCATTTACCTCGGGAAGCTTGACAACGGTGGTTCAGACTAGGCATTGGCTTCACTCTCACATTCATTACATAAAATTCAATCGAAGCTTGCCACCTGGTAGCAAATCCTAACGGTTATAATCATAACCATGATTTTTAAAGAAGTGGACCAGTAAGCCAGCGGAAGTCCTCGGTCAGATAACCAAAAGCTTCAGCTGTGGGTCAGGAAACACTTGTCTTTTTTCCTGACAAACATTATACCTAAATTAGTATAACATAAGCTACAGAAACCTCTACCCACAACTCAAATATTATACTACACTGACTATTAAAAACATCAGATCTTTTTCAATTTAAAACATGTAAATATTAGATAAAGGATTCATTGTAATTTAACATATCTGTGACATAATGTAAATAATCATTTAAATATAATAATTAAAGCTAGGTTAGGTCATCACACAATTCAGAACACAATATCAGAAAAATGCAAAACAGGCACAGGCAACACAGGCAACACAGGCACAGGCAACACAGGCAAGGGGAGTGAAAAAAATACTGACGTGAAGAATGTTACAATAAGGTTAGACGACATCTCTTGGTTATAACGTACGAATTCCCTATTATTAGCTCATTTCCTATCTAATACTAATACATTTACTTGTTAATACTATACCAACCAAGGCATAATGGAAACAAATTTTAAACAATAGATCATAAGCCTGGTCTACAAACGGAAATAACATGACTGACAGTGCAGCTGTCGGCCCTAGAAGGTGGTTCCCAGGCTTGTTTTCACTGTTGCCATAGAGACACATTTCACAATAGATTAGGATTTTTTTAAGATACCCACTCCCTTAACTGATTTCAAGACCTCGGCAAATTAACAGCCTAAATCTTATTTGCACCTAAAGCAAGCTGTAAACACGAGAGGGCGTCTCTCTTAGCCTATCATTTTTGCCTCCAAAAGTTTCTTCCTTATATTCCAACTAAGTCACTGAGGCTTTGTAAAAACTTGACGCTAACGCTTGTACAGTAATTGGCAAAGAATTTATCAACTTGCATTACGACCAAAATAATACATTACAATTAACTGAAGAACATTAGCACACTAGCCAAGGCATATGCAGAGAAATAATCAAATTACCAAGAAATGCATAAGACTCCTAGAAAAGTTATTGGAACATACCAAAATACGAGCATAAGGAAGCGAAGCTCCTAATACACTCCAGATATTTTGCTCTTGTCACAATAATTCTGAGAATGTTTCACTAAAATATTGCTGGTATGCTGAAATTACAGTCAATATTTCTCAAATACTGCATACGTGTTCACTAGGCGTGAGTTATAGAAACTATGCGTATATTAGCAGAGGACAAGGCTATATAATGTAGATAAATACAATGAGGAAACTTATGAAACATTTACAACGAATATTTATAAAAGCCTAACACGGGTAGGCAGCACCAGCAACACCACAACACCAGCAGCATCACAAGCACCACAACACCAGCAGCACCACAACACCAGCAGCACCACAACACCAGCAGCACCACAACACCAGCAGCACCACAAGCACCACAACACCAGCAGCACCACAACACCAGCAGCACCACAACACCAGCAGCACCACAACACCAGCAGCATCACAAGCACCACAACACCAGCAGCACCACAACACCAGCAGCACCACAACAACAGCAGCACCACAACACCAGCAGCACCACAACACCAGCAGCACCACAACACCAGCAGCACCACTACA